>JASCZW010005767.1:0-168383 GCA_034211315.2 Aedes japonicus | reverse complement strand
TTAACATTTTAAATGTAAAAATGTTTAATGTACAATATAAAATATTACATAAATGTAACACAACATAGTCAAATCTACTATTTAAATGTAACATGTTGTATGTAAAAGGTTATGGCTAAAATTCTAATTTTGAAACATAAAATCAAACATGTAAAATGCCTGGAAATAGTTTCATGTAAAATATGAATATGTATGAATTATTATGTAATTTTTTAAAATTCAATTTTTAATTTCTATGTTACAGTAAACTGTTCAGTCTGGAAAGTAAATTTGAAATGCCATATTTTTGTTATAGTATGCAAAATGTGATATTATTTATAATATGTAAAAGTGATACGTTAAATTGAGATTTGAGCTCCGTGACTTTGACGTGAGAGGTATTTATGCTACTACCACTACGCCGGGGTCGCCCCTATTTCAAAATATAAAATAATTTAAGGCAAATGTAAAATGCTACATGCAAATTCAAAATCTACAATTTAACAAAAACACAAAGCTATATAAGGTTTGATTATCATGAACCATTTCGACAATCGTGTGTGTAAATTGCCAAATGGTCTGTTTGCTTCCGATGGTACCGACCACAGAACAGTGAGTGATTTTGTAGGTTTCAGTGGGACATAAGGGCATTTCATCTTTATCACTCTGTAAAGCGACTTGTTTTGGTTTATGTGAAACTTGTTTTTTATCGTATATTGAATTTCGTTATGGCTTTTCTTTTATGTTTAGAGTCTGATCAAATGTTCGCTGAATTTTATTACATTTCGTATCATAATTGTTATAACGTGATTGATATATGCCATCGTATTAAATTGTTTCGTGTAATTTTTCCTCATTACAATCCCTCATTGGGGCTTGTGTGCATTGTTTGAGTTCTATAAATTCTACAGTGTAGAATATTGTGAACTCCATCGGATCAATTCCTATATTCCATCGTAGTTCACAGCCATTTTCAAATAAAATAGCTTGTCCAATCATGATAAAATCATGTTTCAATAAAACTATTAAATCTCATACATATCTGCTATTCTACATGCCATCCAAAGATGAAGAAATAACATTTTTATGAAACTTGCAGCAGCTTCCTATTTAGCTGATGACATTCATGGATTGAAGTTTGTTACCGGGTGACCACATTTTCCTGGTTACTTGATGACTGTTCCCAAATGTTTACCTTTAAAATTACTTTCGAATTAAATCGTAAATCTTTGAAATATTTTCCGCATTTTCTAGTGCAATAAATATTTTTAAATGAACTTTGACATCCATCGTTTCAATATTCACCAGTGGATGCGAGCTGCAGTCGATCGACAACAGACAACGGGCAACAAACTAGCGGAAAAACAAAGCATGCCAAAGTGGCGATTGCGTCAAGGTGTGAACCAGAGGCGACATGATGAAGGGTTCCGGTTTTGCACGATTTCTCCGTTTGTCTCGACGGATTGCTGGTTGCGATTCCGTGGTTTTCCTCTCTTTATTTGCGCGGAACGAAACCGCGCGCTCGCCATCGTCGTCAGTGTTGACTGCAATTAAATGATATGATTGTAGCGGGTGGCTTTCGATCGTCGATCGTCGCGTCCGTCGTCGGGTTGGATGGAGTTGAAATCCTGGGCCTGGGAACAGACGGATGCACTGGCTGCAACAGAGTCACGTCTGGCTGTGAGTGCTCGTTCGAACTGTGAGCAAAGAGGCCCGGGTGGATAATTGTCCCTGAGTTGACAGTTGCAACAAGCATCATGACCCACTGATGTATTCCGCCGCCGAGCCGCAGCTCCATGGGACAGTGTTAATCATCCCCCACGGTATCGTGGAAATGAAGGCGACGGCGAACTCCGGGGATGTTGTGCAGTGATAGACATGAGAAAGGGGGGGGGATTTCAATGGGGAACATCAGAATTGAATTAAGATTACGTTGAATGCTCATATTTGACGATAAAAATAATAATTTCGACAGTAGATTTTTCTCTCTCGTTTTAGGTGGAATTTTGAATACCATCTATTTTCCAGCTGATCGTGGTACAGCTGATGTTCAACTACAGTTCAAGGGTTCATGAAAGTGGTGTACTAGTTTCAGTAAAAATCGTATTTTTATCCATTTCAATTTTGATGGAATCATAAACCACGGAAACATGACCATTCTTTGGTTAATGGGTTGATAGTATTGAAATGTGAACTTTTGATTATTTGAGGCGGATACTTCAACGAAGTCTTACCTTAGCTCAGTCAGTAAAGGCGCAGCTACAAAGCAATACCATGCTGAAGGTGGCTGTGGTTCGATTCACGGTCTGGTCTAGAACTTTTCGTCAAGGAAAATTTCTCGACTCCCTGGGCATAGCGTATGATTGTACTTGCCACACAATCATACTAATGCAAAAATGGTAACTGGCATTAAATTGGGGAGTTGACTCGAAAGAGAGTGCGACCGGGATTCGACCGCCAACTGAAACCTGGAGATGCTAGTTGGCGTAACGCTGTAATGTTGTCAATTTGACAATAGCGTAGTGAGATCGTGTGCCTGTAAGTCAATTTGAAAAACCTGTAGAAAATATGTATTGATATTTTTTCCATTCTCGTTTATCTAATAATTTCAGCGCGCTTTGGAATCATCTTTGAATCCATAGCCATTTATCTCAAAAACCTGCAGTAACATGACACAGCATCAAAGGATCAATTTTTTTCTGTACTTCAGAATAACATTTACTTTAAAACTGCACTTCTGAACTTTAACTGTTATTGTCATACAAGACTGGTTTGCTCTTATAAGCAGTAGCGGATAACGTTTGGACATTTTCTTTGGTGGAGTTATTATTAGATAAGCCATTTATTTGAGAAATCGTCAAACCACCCAGGTAACCAGTAAGCAGTTCCAAAGCATCTTTACGGCAACCTACCAAGAATTAAAGTCGCCTTGAATGCCACATAAAATCCGCTTTTGACCAAATATACGGCTTCTTTACTGCAATGCTATGATAATGCTTCAATAATGCTATTTTGCATTCGAAATGCTTATTTCGGGCTACAAGCAATTAAATAGCATTTGGAAATTAAACTTACAACAGATAGCATTCAAGATGCTGATTAAATGCTGATATAATGCATTTGCGTCTGAAATGCAGATTGACGGTTGATTTACTGCATATGGTAATGCTTATTGGTTACCTGCGCAGGCTCTTCAATTACTCAACTTACTATATTTGAAACAAAACTAGAACAGTATGCAGAAAAAAATTGAAAACATGTGCTAAAGAATAAGATGTTGTTATTCAGAAATAAAAGAGTATGCATCTTTCCTAGAAATTTTATCTCTCATTGTATTTTTTATCTATGTGGAATAATGTCCTTTTTCAGTTTTCCAGGATATAAAGCGAATGTCCATTCATAAAGTCACACAAAAAGTGACTTTTTATAACCCCGCTGTCACGTTTTTTGTATGGAGCTTCCAATTTTTTATATGGATCGTCACGTTATCCCAAACCCCCCCTCCCCCCTTACCACGTGACATAATTAATGGACCTTCCCTAACTAAATATCTAATTTTCATTTGCAGTGCAAACTAGTGGATGTCAGGTATATGTTGTACAATATACATATTATGTTCTCTTACTGTTGTGGATTCAATTACTTATCTACTAGATTCTACTCCTACAGAAGCTGCAACAGTTGAAGCCTCTCCAGTGAGTGGGTGACTAGCGTAGTTACGAAAATATATTCTATAACAGGAAACTGTCTTACCCGAATTATTATTAATGGCATTGTTTTCTAACGTCATTGTAATATTATATCTTGTGATATAAATTGATTTGAAATTATGGCATTTAAACACATTTCATCAAATTCACTCTAGAGGGTGGAACGGTAAAAAATTGGCCAAACGCATGGTTAAGTGCACAATGACTAGTTTTTTATATAAATGATTAATCTTTATTTCTTTTGGAAGTTCATCGTCTACAAGATACAGAAAGATAAAAAAATACAGTATTAGTACACGACACTGAAGTAGTCCGCACCCTGAGGGGGTAGCCTAAGGCAGTCGAAGGATTTGTTGACTGGACAAGGTGGAGTCGCCAGTCCCTTGTCATGCGAAGATACGCGGCCTTCTGGCCATGGTCTTCCGAAGGTCCTCACTGAGATCGGCTAACCCTGCTACAAAAGCCATCACGTAGGCTATTCTCTCAGAACAACCTGCTGAGAATAGTCCTGCAGCCATAGGTAATCCTTGCACTGATGGTGGGTCTTTATTACATCACATCACATCACGACACTGAAGAAGTTCACCGTCTTAGACGAAATACGCGTATCTGTCAAAATAAGAAATAATGGTTGTTGGATTTAAACGAAAATTACTAATCTTTCTTCTCATTTTCTAGTTACAAGAATTTTATTTGATTACGCCTGATTCTCCAAATACGTTATAATTGTTATAATTCATGGAAATTCGGTCATGCAGTTCGGAGTTGCTTATCCGTTCGCTATCAGAACTTATGGACTTGAACAGAGACCCTCATTCATGACTCTTGAGATTAACTTCCATCTTTTACCTGGAATTTCTCTACATTCTATTCGTAGATCAGTACCGACCAATTTTCGTGAGGGTCGCAATTCGATGTTGACGTAGGACTACGTCTTTGATGAAATTTGACGGAAGCAGATAATTGCCCATCTACATGTAAAAACGGACTGTGATTAAGAACAGATAGAAGTGAAGAGAAAGTATTGATAGTTCCGTATAGGGTTACAACAGGCTTTGAAATTGAAAGATACAAGTTTGAATACGAGCGGAGGGCATTTGAAGCTTTTTGTCGCTCAAGGTCGTCGGCCGTCCGGAACCGGGCTTTCTTTCGATGCTCTTATTGTTGTCTAATAGTGCCAAGATGTTGTAGATGCCGGAACGGGCGTATCCGGCGTTCACAAAGTACCGCACGATGTCCGTTTTCGACGCGGCGGGGTACCGTTCTTTGAACGCGCACACTTCTGAACGGAGTTACTTCACTGTTTTTGCCATCACGGTAGAGTTCGACTGATGGAGCTGTCAAATTTTGTCTGCTGACTCGCGGGTTACTATGATTGATGCTGCATGGTGTAGTAGTGCGAGTATGTAGAGGAATAATATTTTAATCAAGTTGGGTAAAATAACACAAGCGTGATACATGATTCAAGAATAGAAAGGTAGCGCGAAAATGAAATGTCATTGATTATCAATGAAAAAGTAGATCAAAGCTTAGGATAGGTTAGCTTAGTTATGTATAAATAAAAGCTGCCCGGATGCGCAGCCGGCATTCTTGTGACGAACGTTAGAAACAACGGACAAGCAGCAGTACCATCGAAGCAGCAGCAGAACCACTGCGAAGCGGAACGGATCGTACAAGGGGACAACATGGCTGAGGCTGGAAACCTCGATCATGAGCCAGCATCTTCCGTTCGAACAACCGTCTCATAGGTAGTTTCGTCAGTGCGGGGTAAAGGTAAACCCATGGAAAATCGTAAATTTTTGTCCTCTTTTCAAATGCAAACGTACACATAACGCGATAAACCGGGATGATTGGGGTCATCCAAACTGTCCATTGAGATTCAGAACATCAGATCTACAGTTGCAACAGTAGTTTTTTTGGAGTATCAAAGGGACAATATGTATTTAACAATGTTCATTGAAAAGTTTCTTATACTACATATTGCTTTTTCTAGTTCTAGCGATTTGTCCGTCTCCCAATACTACCTAACACGGGTGATAAATTATCTCCGCTGTTGGGTTTATTCTAACATACACCGTCTATTTCACACATTTGCTCTTCGCGTCATACTATAACTTATAGATCTCCGGAGAGAACGTCGGTGAGTGGTGCAAATACTGATCAGTATTGGGAGAGGGACAAATCGCTAGAACTAGAAAAAAGCAATAGGTAGTATAAGACCCTGATCGGTTGCATAACCTTTTGTCAGTCAAGGGGTTTTCCCCCTTGCCTATCCTGCATGGGGTAGTATGACAAAGGGTTATGTGCCGGATCGAATACTACCGTTCAAATACCCTCCGCTCGTTTTCAAACTGGTATCTTTCAATTTCAAAGCCAAGTTGCCCTATACGGAACTATCAATACACTTTCTCTTCATGTCTATTCGTTCTAGCAATAAAATCACTGTCCACTCCTAGCGCTTTGCATGGAGATGAGAAATTATCTGCTTCCTACCAAACTTCATCATACAAACACATTCAATTAATATTCTCAAACTATCGCTGAGATCAGTACATAGGACCTACAGTTGTAACAGATGCTTTCTGGGCTACGCTGTGTATTCATTGAATATCTTGGAAGACTAGCAGACATTATGAGATAATCTTCTAGGTTATCCAAACTATCCTGGAATTCAAAACTAAGAAAGATCTACAGCTGTAACAATATGTATTTGAAAAATTTAGGTGAGTCTCCTGGAAGGTATCCAGATATAATGAGATATTTTGGGACGGTTTAGGTCACCAAAACTACCCTTGAGTTCAGAAATCATAAGATAATCTTGTTCATTTTAGGCCATTCAAAACATAAGGTCTTCAATTATAACAGTAGACGAATTTCCACGCCTACTAATCTTCGTGATTGGCAGCAACCTTTCAGAATCCAATGAAACTTTGTGGGTGACGTCTAAACTATGTATTTTCAAGCAACTTTGCATACCTTTGCTTTTTTTAAATTCATGTAGAACTACCATTTGAACAGGGCTTAAGTTTATTTTCATCGATTTTTTCAAAAATCAACATAACTCAAAAGGAAAACACTTACAAAAACTTGATATATGGGTGACTTTAAGAAAATTGTTTTTAACTTTAATACAAAAAATTTGTTAAATTGTTAAATCGATTCTTATACGCTAAAAAAATATATTTTAAAATTCAAAGTCAATATGCAAACAATGGCTATTTTTGAATTGGATCGATTTTTTCCTTATATAGGCAATATATTGCAAGATGGGCACTTTTAAGGAAAATTTTTTTCCAACAACAAATTTTTCTTTTCCAACTCGTCTTATAATTTGGTCCTAAATCCTCACAAAAGCAATTTAAATTTAATCATAATGACAATTTGCATTTTTCAAGGGTCTTTTAATGTTTGAAAAATCAAGGCTGCTATTTGGAAAGGGATTATTTTTAAATTATTATTTTTTTTAACTTGAGTTATAATACAATTAAATCAGATGGTTGATCCTGTTTATTACCAAACCTTTGAAGTATATAAAAAGAAGGACAATAAATGGGAAAACAAAAGCTTTATCATAATATCTGAAGTATTGACCCCTGCCTCAATAGCAGTGCAGTTTTTTATATCAAAATTGCTAGATTTCATTAAACAAAATTCAATATATTGCTCAAAAATTATTTTCATATCAGATGGAGTAGCGGCTCATTATAAGAACAAAAAGAACTTTGCCAGCGTGTGCAATTTCAAGTCCAAGAACGGATTGGAACGTCTCATGGGAAAAGTCCACCACTATTGGTGGTAATCTCAAGCGAATGGCAAAGAGATCAAGCCTTGCTCAAGATTATGGAAACATAATCAAAACTCCTCGGGAACTATATGACTGGGCAGTTAACAGACGTATGCAAAAATGTCAAATGAAATTTAGGAGTTCTATAGCCACGAAAAGACAATACCTGTTACAAAGCTTCATTGCTATGTACCTATTTCAAAAAATTAAATTTCAACTAAACAATTTTTTGATTCAAAGGATAATCCAAACAAATTCGCTTTGTTTGTGAAAGATTAATGAATTATATATATGAAGCTATGTTAATTGCTAATACGTGAAGATGTACATGTAAAAATAAAATAAAATAAAACCCTTACCAAGCAAAAACCTTTAAGTTTCCATTGTCATAAAAAGAATTGCGAAAATCCATGTAACGTCATATTTGAATCGTCTTTGCATGGATATGCATCAAGTCTTATCAAATTGAAATTCTATATGCATCAATATCCATTTAAAGACGATTAAAAATAGACGTCCGCTATTCTTTTAGATTAATCATCCCCCCTCTACCCCCCCCCCCCATCATATTTTTATTGGATTCTATTGGGGTGTTGAAGACCATAACTAGACGTGTTTGCTTGATACACGGTAAAAAAAGGACATGAAAAATTTGATGTTTGAAAAACATTTTTTCCTTACAAGTGCCCATCTTGCAACGTATAGCGAACTTTTAGACAATTACATTGCCAATGTTAAAAAAAAGTTCGTCCAATTCTAAGATAGCATTTTTTTTTAATATTGACTTATAATTTGACAATATGTTTTGCTTTTGTGTGTAAGAATTGATTGTACAATATTCACAGATCGCAGTAAGCCGCGCTGAAAAACTGACTTGTTATTTTTTTCTGCTACGTTTTTTCTCGCTCGATACACATTTTTATATTGATTTCAAATTAATTAAAAGTCTGTGCAATAAAAAAGAGTGAACGTTATTCGATTTCGAATGCATTTGAATGTTAAGTTCGGTTGGTATTTCGATAAAATCTCTTCGTGACGTTTGCAATTGGTCTGAAAAAAGTTTCGTGGATTGAACGTTTGCTGCGGTAAACAGCAGTTGCCAGCGCAACATACCGTTCCTAAGTGGAAAAGTATGCTGAAGTGTTGAAGACCACCAGGAATGCCAGCGTCGACCGGAAGTGCATGTGCTTCTACACAACCAAGTAGCTGCGGCCGATTGAAGATCGGGCTTGAAAGCAGAAGAGATGATTCGGATCGGCTTTTAGCAGCAGAGCAACATTTTCGAATCAAGTTTGGCCAAACGGAGAGGCAGGACAGTATTGCACCGAATTCAACTAAGTACCTTTTAATATATTTGTGTTTACAAGAGTGACGACAATTCTATTCTATTTAAAAAACAAATAATTTTTTTTAATAATGTTTTTCAAATGATTTTTTTTCATAATCATATAGATTGGGTGCATTGTGATTATCACTTAACTCGTATATACAACAAATCGATAGGTACAATTTCAATAATTGGAAGACATTCAATTGCTTCGAATGATTATCATAGGTTCTTATTTTCTACGATTTTACAATCGAGTGGAATATTTTTGGATGTTTTGCTGAATCAATTATTTGGTATACATATTTGCTTTCATAGCTGAACATAGGAATAAACTACCTTGTCTTACATGGGTTCCTTTAAACATAACTGCATTTGAACACAAAATTTAAACCCCTAATCAATATTAAGTGGTTTAATAAATATTCCATAGTAGTTTTTCAAACGCAGATCGTATAAATGGAACCTTCCTCCAATTGAAATTGAAAAAAAAAATCATAATTTAGGAGTTCATACAAAAACTGCCATGAAGCTTTCACATACAATGTGTAACATATATTTTTGCGCGATGACATGATGTTCAAATACTGTTTGAATCCTCTATGTTTTGCATTGTTTGTAAAATGCATAATTTATTCCACAGGACCAGTTGCTCGATTAATATTGGGATAATGAACCAAAAAATGATGCTTTGGCTTAAGATCTTTTCTGTGATGTGATGATGACTGATTTAATAATAATACATAAATTTGGACATTAAAGTAACGCAATGTTGCCACAGCAATTTAAGAAATCAGACAAGTTCTCCTTAACTACCCGTTCTTATATTTTCAGACATTCTTCTCCTTTCAGAGAGCGAGTAATGGCGCTATAACCATAAGCCTTAAGGAGCTAGGACTATAGTTAATGCTAAAGTCCCAACCGTTTGAAGAGAAATGGAGCATCACTTAACCTTCTTAGACTAGATGCTCCCAACGACCATTTTAGAATAAATTTTGGTTCTGTACACCAAACAGGGCATTCTGTTCAACTATTCTCTCCGACTATTCATTTCCTTTTTCCTTTGATATCTACTGAAGGCTACGTGGGTTCCCCGTGTCTTCTTAAGGTAGATATCGAATTCTCCTATCACCAACGGTTGCATGGACGTGGCCAGGTGAGCGATCGAGGAGTGTCTTCGTGGAGATTATTGCGTGAAGAAACGTATCATTAACTGGATTCGTTTCATGGTGGCATGCAATGTCTTTAACGAATTATTCCTCATCGTAGCTCCATCCACGAGGTGTGCAACCGTCATTGCTAATGCTAAAGCTAATAAACAACAAATATTTTTGTATCTTTATGGGATGTTCTAGGCTATCCAAAATGCACTTGATTTCATCATTTCAGATCTATAATGGTAATAGAAGCTTTTAGGGCGACATAGGATTGGGATCTGTATTCAAACATATTGAGTAAACCTATCGGAAGGTCAACAGTCATTGTTTATTTATTTTGTGATGTTCTAGGTCATCAAGGTCACCTGTTCTTGAGTTCAGAACTTATAATCTGCAGTAGTAACTATACCTTTTAGGCTATACAAAGTAACACTACACATTCAGCCATATTCAGTGAATATTTTAGAATGTAAACACTCATAACCAGATAAACTGGGATGTTTGGGGTCATCCAAGCTGTCCTTGAGTTCAGAATATAAGATCTACAGTTGCCACAGTAGGTTTTGGGGTATGCCAAGGGACAACATGTATTTAACTATGTTCATTGAATAGTGTAGAAGGTCAATAGACATAATGCAACAATCTTGGGATATGCTAGGTAATCCAAACTGTCCTTAAGTCCAAAACATAAGATCTACAGTTATAACAGTACCTTTTTGGGCTATATTTGGTGACTATATGTAATCAAACGTATTCAATGAATCTTTTGGAAAATCAACGAACAATATGTTTAAGCTTTCTGATCCTCTAGGTCAACTAAACTGTCCTGACGTTCAGAACTTATGTTTTAATCAGTTATTTTTAGGCAATACAAAGTCTCAATACACACATTCAATTAATATTTTTAAATATCAACAAACATTATAAAGCAATATGACATGTTCTAGATCATCCAAACTATCCTTGAGTTCAGTACATAGGACCTATAGTTGCAACAGAAGCTTTCTGGGCTATGCAAAGCTACGCTATGTATTGAAACATATTCATTGAATATTTTGAAAGACCAACAGACATTATGATATAATCTTCTAGGTAGTCTAAGGTTATCCAACGCATCACCTGTTCATCGACTTCAAGGCGGCATACGATAGTATCGACCGCACAGAGCTATGGAAAATTATGGATGAAAACGGCTTTCCTGGGAAGCTGACCAGACTCATCAAAGCAACGATGGACGGTGTGCAAAACTGCATAAGGGTTTCGGGTGAACTATCCAGTTCATTCGAATCTCGTCGTGGACTGCGACAAGGTGACGGTCTCTCATGCCTGATATTCAACATCGTTCTGGAAGGTGTAATGCGACGAGCCGGGCTTAACAGCCGGGGTACGATTGTCACGAAATCAATTTGTGTGCTTTGCGGACGACATGGACATTATGGCAAGAACATTTGGAACGGTGGCAGTGCTGTTCACCCAGCTGAAACGTGAAGCAGCAAAGGTCGGACTGGTGGTCAATGCGTCCAAAACAAAGAACATGCTGGTAGGCGGAACCGAACACGACCGGATCCACCTAGGAAGTAATGCCACGATAGACGGTGATACCTTCGAGGTGGTAGAGAATTTGTCTACCTTGGATCCTTACTAACGGCTGACAACAGTACGAGTCGTGAAATTTGAAGGCGCATCATCAGTGGAAGTCGTGCCTAGTACGGGTTCCAGAAGAAACTGCGGTTTAAAAAGATTCACCACGGCAGCAAATGCACCATGTACAACGCTAATAAGACCGGTGGTCCTATACGGACCTGCAAGCACTCGGAGTGTGGGGGCGAAGGATGAGCCACGACCTCGCTGCACTCAACGGCGAACCCAGCTAGAAGGATACGGTGGGCAGGGAATGTGTTGCAAAAATGCCGGACAACAACCCTGCAAAGTTGGTATTCGCTACTGATCCAGTGGGAACAAGAAGGCGTGGAGCGCAGAGAGCACGAAGAGCGGACCAGGTAGAGCGTGATCTGGCGAGCATTGGGCGTGACCGAGGTTGGAGAGTGGCCACCGCAGTCCGAGTGGCGGACTATTGTTGATTATGTCTTAACCTAAATGTGATGTTGAATAAATAAATGTATATGTAATGTATGTTATCCAAACTATCCTGAAATTTAAAACTGAAAATCAACAGCTGTAACTATAGCTGTCTGGATCAAAAAAGTAACAATATGTATTTGAAAAATTTAGGTGAGTCTTCTGGAAGGTAAACAGATATACATACACAACACATGGACATATCTTGAGATGTATGAGGTCACCAAAACTGCCCTTGAGGTCAGAAATCATAAGATGATCTGGTTAATGTTAGGTCATTCATAAAATAATTATAACAGTAGCTTTATGGCCTATACAAAGTTAAGTTATTTTGTTTGGCAAGAATATCCTAAGATTATTTCATGATTAAATAAAGCTCGATTCAAAGTAAATCTGGACGCACGGTTTAATACACCACTGCGTCCCTGGTGGTTGGAACAAAAAACGTTTGACAGGCAGTTGTTGATGTTTTATTGACGAAGAAATTTGTGAATAGTTTTTCTCGATTTATCGCGGCGATCTCGAAACTGCGGATCATGGAACTTGAGAAAAGAAAATTCATTGTGCACAAACATCTAAAGAATCCATCGTGGTTTGCCTCAAAAATAGCAAATGTGTTAAAATTCCCTAAGTCGACGGTGTGTCTTGCAATCAAACGTTACACGGATACTTTGAGTATGGATAGAGCACAACGCATCAATTATATACGTGACAATAGGGACAAAGTGCTGAGGAGAAAGGTGTTAAGGTACTTGAAAGGCAACTCTGGTGTCTTCATACGTGATTTGGCAAAAAAAAATACGATTCCAACTTTTCCACCTTGCGTAACATCCTTTCAAGAGAAGGATATAAGTCTTTTTGTGCCCGTAAACATCCGAATCGCTCCCTGAAACAGAATTTTGTGGCAAAAAAGCGAGGACGATTACTATACCAACGAGTTTTGACGAAATTTGATGGCTCTGTTTTAAATGGTTGACGAAATATATGTCAGAATGTATTATAAACAAATTCCCGGACGAAAATTTTACGTGGCAACTGCCCACGACCAGATGTCCATTCCAGGTATAAATTTGTTTTTGCTGATAAGTTTGCTCGGAAACTAATGATTTGGCAAGGAATCTGCAGTTATGGCCTTAAAACCAAGGTTTTCATCATTTCTCACACATTGACGTCGAAGGTTTACATTAAAGATTTTCTGAAAAAGCGGATTTCCCCCTTCATTTGGCAACACAAGACCAACGTAATATTTAGGCCGGATCTAGCCAGCATCAACTACTCTAAGGAGGTACTAGATAGTATGCTGGAAACAATGTTACTTTCGTCGCCAAAGAGATTAATCCTCCGAACTGCCCTGAGTTCAGACCGATCGAAAAATATTGGGCAATTGTCAAGCGAAAACTTTGAGGATGCGGTAAAGAAGTGACAAATGCACAAAAAATGCGTTTAAAGTGGAATAAGTTCGCCGGTACAGTGTCACAAGTGACTGTGCAGATCAAGATTGCATCGATGACAAGTAAAGTGTGATAGTTCATTCGAAACGGTGAAATGTAATAACTTGTTGTATATCGTTCAAATGCTGAATAAATACGCTTCTGTTTGACGTTTTGGTCCACCGTGTATGTGGTTTAATTCTTGAGTAAAGATCACTTGAATGCATCCAAATTTACTTTGAATTGGGCTTTATATACACACTACCAAAATGGCATGTAAACTTCTGTCCTCTAAGACCGACACATAGCACATAAGAATGAGTTGAAAGAGATGAGAACATAAATTCAATCAAACACATCTTTTGTTAAATTGAGTATGTGTCAGTTTCAGGAGACATAACGTTACACGAAATCTTTCTTTACGTGCCCCGACGTTTTACAAACAATAATTACGTCTCATGTAAAAGTCATGATTTCTAAGTATGTATCATAACATTGCAAAGCAGTTAAAGCTACTGCTACAAGTGCAGATCTTAAAAATATCCTACTCGTGTCAATCTTGTCTATATTATTGAGCACCAACTAAATCGGAACAAACCAAATTGCTTGTATAATAACGCTTGGAAAATTTTAGACCTGAAAGGGTTGATTCAAAGAATATTGCTTTGTGCAACCTGAATGGCTTCCATTTAGTTGCGTAGTCCTACGTCATCATTCCGAACAACCCAATGGGGATGTACCTTGTAGCAAGGATGGTTCCAATCGTATCATATATCATTCGTTGCACGCTCTTCTTTGATTCAATAGACGCACACAATGAGATGTTCTGATTCACCTCTCAAACCGAGAACGGATGGGCCAGGGTACGCATTGAATGAACATAGCATGAATTTTGTCGCCTTCCAATTGTATGCGTGTTCATCCCTGCTTGCTTGTACAATTTATTGATTCGTTCGTTGGCTTCTGTTCTGCTTCAGAAACTAGTGAGTGATCTGTCACATTTTGTCGTTTAAGAGTTTGTTTTGATCTGCGATTTTTATCGAATCGTGGTAATTCGTCTAGTAAGATAAGAAATTCACTAAACCAGTTTTTTTGCAAGTGAATTAACAGAAAAACAATTTACTTCTAGCAAAAAATGTCTAATCTTATTTAAAACAAAACAAATTACCGTCAGTTTGAATAGCTCATTGAACTAATTAAATGTAAAGTGTATATCGTAAGAGGCTTTGTGGCATAAAGCCAGTAAAACTAATGCTTAACAGAGAGTGGTAGGAGCCAAGAGCTCAATTCATTAGGACCACCAATGAACCTTGAGTCGGAATAACAAAAATTAAATTTCATTTTCTCGTTTGTGATCCTAACATTAGTTCCCAAACCCAGACGGAAACTCAGAACAGTAGTAAATGTGATGAGCTTTTTAAATTAATCTCAGAGCCTTGGGTTTTTCCTAAGGTACTTCTAAACGCCTTATTTCAGTACATTTGCACATGGGATTAGCAAATCGACCCACGAGTTAAGTGTTTATGAAATTAGTCCTAGATTTCTTGAAGCATAGAAAGAAAAGCTCTTAGTAGCTCAAGAAGGAACATACCGAAAAATTCAGGACCAAACATCTTCGAAGTTCAAGATCATATTTCCCAGAAGTTAAGGACAGAACTTCCCAGAAAATCAGGAGAGGACTTCTCAGAGCTTCATTAAGAAGTTTAGGGGAGACGACTTCTTGGAAGTTTGGAACATTCCCGAAGTTTTGGAGAAAACTCAGACGTCAGGAAAACTTTTCCGAAGTTCAGGAAGAAACTAACCAGGGAGGGCGGTATCTAATATTTCTCACAAACTCAGAAACAAACTTCCACAAAGCTCAGAACGTCCTGGAAATTTAAGAGAGAACTTCTCTGAAGTTCAGGAAATGGCTTATCAGAAGTTCCAAAATAAACTGCCCAATGTAACTTTCCAGAAATACTAGAGAGCTTTCCCAAAGTTCAAAAGAGAACATTTCTGAATTTCAGAATTTCAGAATGAGGATTTCTCAAAGTTCATGAAGAAACCTCTTCAAAGAAAAGAAAAAAAACTTTCAAGAAGAATAGTGTGTACTTCCTAGTAGTTTGAGCAAGATTTTCTCAGAATTTCAGAAACAAATTTCACATATGGTCAGGAGAAAACTTCTCAAAAGATCAAAAAAAGTACTTCTTAGAAATTCAGGAAGAAACTTTCAACAAATTTAAGGAAATTCTCCTAGAAGTTCAACAGCAGACTTTCCCAAAGTTTTGATAAAAAAATTTCGGAGTTCAGGATGATACTTATCGGGTGTTCAAATAGAATAAGCTCGTTATCAATCATAAGTGCTAGAGAGCTTTCCTGAAGTTCAGAATCGAACATTTCAGAAGTTCAAAATAAGGCTCGAAGCTCAAAGTCTCGAATACCAAAAGTTTGGGTAGTTACTTCTGAGAAAAACAGGATGAAACTTTTCAAAAGGATAAGAGATACTTACTAGTAGCTAAAGCTGGAATTTCTCAGAGATTCAGGAGCAAACTTATCCGAAGTTCAGAAGACAACTATCAAAAAGTTCCGAAAAGGACTTCTCGGAAATTTAGGAACAAACTTGCAAGAAATTTAGGAATATTTTTCAGAAATTCTGGAGAGAAGTTTCCCAGAGTTTTGAAGAGGTTTTCCTTGCAGTTAAGGATGGGACTCGTCAGAAGTTTAGACAGTAACTAAGTTCAGCAAAAAAATTATGAACTGTTCCTGGAAGGTGAGGTTGGGTAGTTAGATGTATATTTACAAGAAAATCAGGAGTGATTGTCTAGACGTTCATGAGGAAACTTGATTAAAGTTCAGGAGAAAACATTCCAGAATTGTGACAGCAAAGAGCTTTGTCGAAGATCAGAAAAGAGGTTCCCTGAAATTCAAGGGAAAATCACTGGCAAACAGGCAATACTAAAATCATTCATATGACCATAATGATATTCATTGCTCATGGCACCATATAAAAATATGGTGAACACCATCTCCTCAACCGTTCTCATCGTTCTTTGAGCTAGGACACAACCTCATGTAGGAATCATTCGTTTGAGAGATTTGTTCGTCAAGAAAACTTCGCTGAAGTTTAGTAGAGTTTAAAACAGTTTAAATCGATTTCTCTAATGTGCAATTTTACTCGACTCGACAGTGACAAGTGTCGAGTCGAGTTGCTCGACTATTGAGTCAATAGTCCTGAAAAATTGTCACAACTTATCGGATACCTGTGACAGGATAATTAAAAAAATCAATCGATTAGGCCGATTTTGCCCAGGCGGTACATACTTAACAAAACTTCCAACACTGTCATTCGAACCAAACGACAATCAAAGACTCTGTTCAAATGAATGCTATCATCTCTCGTCTCCGAACATTATCATCTGGCGATCCTACTGGGTCGTATTTCCATAGCCACTCAATCAACGAAGAGTGAATCACAAGTAGGCAGAGCTATTGTCCATTCGACTTGCGTGGTGGAATGAAGTAATCTACAAAACGTATAATCTTGTTCACTCTCTGAGTTCCTGCGTATGATACCTTTACCAATACAATCATCGATACGGTTGTTTCAAGCACGGATATAATAATTTTCACTGATTTTTTCGGCAGTCACCAACACTGCCTTGTAGTATTTTTTATTCCTTTATTATCAAGATGTTCAGCCCTGGACTGGACTTGGGTATTTTCGTAACTTGTCCGGGGTGAGATTCGTGATTTGGCGTGAGAGATATGAATGTTAACCGCTACGCCACGCGACCCCCAAGAACAAAATAATCAAAAATCACAGTATGTTTTTTTTTTATTTGAGAAAGAAAGTGTATTTATATGTTTCGGAACTGTCTATAACACCAAATACAATGACCATAAAAATGTAAGCCTTCCAAATCCCATTATTCAATCTACTAACTATTTTTCAACCATTACTGGACTTAGATTTGAAGTTGCCTTAAATTAAGTCTCGAAGTATTTACTTGCAATAAGCAATACTTCACTTGTAATATTCATATATTTTCAGTGTGCCAATCCAGCGAATGAATGATTAATCCGAATCCGTTTTGGCTCCAGCGTTGCCAAATGGTCCTGAATCGTGACAGAACCATCGCACAGTTCGATGACCAAACGGATCGTGAAATTTTGAATAACATTCCATCGCGCCGGCGGCAATGGGGACGCAACTGGACAAATGCCATTACCCTTCCGTTCGAAATCCGTTCACTACTGGTTTCTCCGGGCACAGCTCAGCGCGACAGAGGGAAAAACGCCTATTAATAGATCCATAAATTCTGGTAAGTTGTTTGTTTTCATTTGACTTTTCCACCCGCCATCCTCGGGCCTCGTGTCCCGTCGTTCGTGTCAAATCACGAGGAAAGCCGCCCTTGCCTTGCCTTGATGGTCGGTCGGTCGGTCGGTCGGTATGGAAATTGTTTGGAGTTAACAAATGAATTAATGGGTTATTTGCTTCTCCTCCACGTTCTTCCGTTGGCGATCGGAGCAGGCGAGGGGAGATCATAAAAAACCAAGCGTCTCAAATCTCTGACGATATGTGCACATGGCTTGTTGTGTTTTTTTCTCCCTCTATTTCAAAAGAAGAAAAACTGTGGAAAATGTGCACCGTATGGTTTGTATTGGACATGGACCTCCGATGACCGAACAATTTCAAACGAAACCATCACGAAGGCCCTCAAGTCACAGTTTCCCTGCAGCAGCTCGGAGGCAATTTCACCTGATCGCAATCCACCCTCGCATTAATTCTCCTTCGATCTTGTCCATTTCTACCGGTGGCTAAGCCGTTGGCCAGAACCCGCAGCGTGCAGCAACCGGTAGATTAATCATACATCCAGCCCATAACACTCACTCGTTTAATTCTTCCTTATCGTCGTCGCCGTCGTCGTCGTCGTCGCCGTCGATGGCTAAAATTATACAGAACAACAGTCGATGCCGTGTGTGCAGCAGGTTCGCCGAATCACTGAGCTGCACCCGGTCATCATCGGCCGAACACGGCTCGATGGGTGAGGCGATCGATCGGTCTTTCTCGCACCCCTTCTGATCTATCTATGCCGTATTATTACATATATTTAATATTTATGTTTATCTGGTTGGTAATAGTCCCGCAACTTGAAGTCACGTTTAAAGCATTATTCTCCGCTTCTCTATTTTCGCTGCTGCAAGTAGGCTCTGCTTCGTCGTCAATAGTGATAGGGCAACAGAGAATTCGATCACAATTGGCAGCTGGATTTGTTTGGATTTCTTGCCTCCCGTTTGTTTCATCGAGGCGAAAAAGGCAATCAGTTGTCACCACCCAAGCTCCAGGAATTCCGGATCATCAGCATAAATCAAACCGCACACATTCGGCAAACCGCCAATCTCAAAGCGGGAGACTTGTCCCAAAGCATTTCCCAGATGGGCGTGTCACTCGAAAGAGCGATCCGAGTGCAAACCGCTAGAGTTTTAAACAGTTCTAATTCGAAACCGTTTAAAAAGGAATTTTCAGCAGCCCTAATTATAGTGTGCAAATGCGACGAAGACGACGGCGACGCTGCACTCGGCCGCCGAATCAAAGCCGGAGCCATTAAGCGGGAATGATAAATTTGCTGCCATTCCGGGAAAAAGTGTCTTTTAGTTTCGCAAATAGCAGACTGCCTTTCGGGACCATCATTAAACAAAAAAGCGAACCTTAAATCTTGCCCAATTGAGGAGTTAAGAGTTGGGCAGCTCTAAAGCTGAAGCTTCACCCCAGTGCATTATTGCAGTTCACCCTTCGCTCGACACAAGACAAGCTCTGCCGCTCCTTTCTCTGGTCTGGTCGCTTTGTGTGTTGGTTTGTTTATTGAGAAGCGATTATCGGAAGAAATCGGAAACTAGAAGCGAAGAAATCGATGCCAACGAAATGTGGAACGTCGTCCTTCGAATGTCGAAGCCTTAGGCGAATTTCTTCTACGAGACGAAGACGAAGAATACTAGCTAGGAAAATTACATTATGATGCTCGGAACATTATCGACATGCCACCGGTTGGGATGATATGGCAGCTCTGCTGTCAATAACTGTCGAATTGGTACAAGTTGAATGAGTTTCTTAAAATAAACGTAACAATTAGGCAACTGGATTTTTGTGGGTTGCTATGTTTAAAACGAGCTAAGATTATATACTCAATTGAAAAAATTGGAGCAAGGCAAATTTGTTCTTTTCAGAAGAGGTGCCCATTTTGAGCCTCAGTTCATTTTGCTGGGCTTGGAATATGAGAAAAATGATAGTTAAACATCTGATTGTAAACAGTGGTGTTTGCTTTGCTTATTAATGGATTTTTTCGTAACGACTTAGATTTTTTTTTCTCCGTAGTGAAATTTATGTTGTTATCAAACATTTCTGCAAAATTTATAGTATGTGCCCAAATAAGATACGCTCCAACTGAAAAAAGGTTCTGTTCGACAACAAATCAATTTTTTGGGTGAAAGCAGATCGACGGAACCCCAGTTTTTGAAGAGAAAAAACTGAAACGGCTGCTTTCATCAACTCTAACCAACTTCAGCGATGATTTTGGAAATAGGAAAAAGGAAATCAGAAATAGTAATTATTTTTTTTATTTCTTTATTTATTTATTTATTTATTTATTTATTTATTCATTATTTATTTATTTATTCATATATGATTTTTTTACATTATCTCTTAATTTATTTATTCATTCAATAATTTATTTATTCATTCATTTATATATTTATTTATTTCGTTTTTTATTTATTATTAGGTGCGCAACTAAGTTCCCGCTGTTTAGCAATAGATGGCGCCAGTAGTAAGTGCTAGTCGAATGTCGTACATCTCAAGCGTCATAAACCAAGCTCAGACATATGGTAAAAAAACCGCTTTGCCAAATCAGTGATTTTTGTTTTGTGTTATATATTTTGGTTGTTTGAAGATGTCTGATTTCGTGCCAAATAATCGTCATTTGCTGAAAGTGTTGATTTTCTTCTTTCATTCGAAGAAAACGGCGGCTGAAGCACATCGAGAGCTCCAAAAAGTTTACGGTGATGCTGCTCTGAGTGAAACAACGTGTCGTGATTGGTTTCGTCGCTTCAAAAACGGTGATTTCAGTGTTGATGATCGTCCGCGTGAAGGAAGGCCAAACACTTCGAAGACTCTGAATTGGAGGCATTGCTCGATGAGGATCCGTGTCAAACGCAAGAAGGGCTTGGTTCAGGATTAGCAGTTTCCCGCCTAGCCGTTTCTAAGCGATTGCATGCGTTGTTAATGATTCAAAAGCAAGGAACTTGGGTTCCTTACGATTTGAAGCCAAGAGATGTTGAGCGTCGTTTTTTCGTCTGTGAACAACTGCTCCAGCGGTAAAAAAGGAAGAGTTTTCTACATCGCATTGTGACGGGTGACGAAAAATGGATTCATTACAGTAACCCAAAACGGAAACATTCATGGGGACTGCCCGGGCATGCTTCAACATCGTCGCCTAGGCCGAATATTCACGCTGCGAAGGTGAATTTTGTGGGACCAAGTTGGTGTTATTTATTATGAGCTGTTGAAACCAAACGAAACCATTACCGGGGAACGGTATCGAACTCAATTGATGCGATTGAGCCGAGCACTGCACGAAAAACGGCCACAATATGAGCACAGACACGAAGAAGTGATTCTTCAGCATGACAACGCTTGACCTCACGTTGCGAAACCCGTAAAAACCTACATGGAAACGCTCAAATGGGAAGTCCTACCCCACCCGCCATATTCTCCTGATATTGCACCGTCCGATTATTACTTGTTCCGTTCGATGGCACATGGTCTCACTGGTCAGCAATTCCACTCATATGATGACATCTCAAAATGGCTTGGTTCTTGGACAGCATCAAAAGACGAACAGTTCTATCGAAATGGTATTCACGTTCTACCAGAAAGATGGGAGAAAGTCGTAGCTAGTGATGGGCAATACTTTCAATAATGCGTTTGTAACCTTTGTTTTCAAAATAAAGTTCCTTTTTCACCAAAAAACAGCGAGAACTTAGTTGCGCACCTAATAATTTATTTATTTATTTTTTTGTTATATATATATATATATATATATATATATATATATATATATATATATATATATATATATTGATTTATTATTTATAAATTTATTTATTTATTCATCTATTTATTTTTTTTTTTATGATCTTACTTATTTATTCATTTATTTAATAATTCATTTGTTTTTTTCTTTCTTTATTTATTTATTTAATGATTTATTTATTTATTAGTTGAATTATTTATAAATTTATTAATTGTTTTTGGTTATTTCTTTAAAAATATATTTAATTAAATATTATTTTATTTATTTATATATGTATTTATTTAATTACGCATTAATTTATTTATTGGTTTATATATTTATTTATATGTTTATTAAGTTGATGATTTTTTTTTATTCTTTTATTATTTTTATTCATTTATTTATTAATCAATTTATTATTTTAATGATTTATTTATCAATTTATTCATTCATTTATTTATTTGTCCATTTATTTATTTATTTAGTTTTTCATTCATCTAGCTCTCGGTAAATTTACTTAGCTATTTATTCATTTATTAATAAAATAGTTTTTAATCTGTTCACTTATTAATTAGTTGATTTAGAGATAACTCTTTTTATTTCATTATTGATTGATTTATTCATTTAGTAATTTATATATTTTGATTTTTTTCTTTCATTATTTATCAATTTATTTGTTGATTTAGTTATATATTCATTGATTAATTTATTTTTTGATTCATTTATTTATCTATTCATTTATTTATTTATATATTTATTTGTTTATTTATCTTTCTTTTCAGTGAAAAAGTGATGGTTATGGAGAGGAACGTGGAAAACTTCCATGGTGTCTCTCCGGTGTTAGTTGAAAAAACGATCGCGGGGTATTGTGTAAACGTAGTATGTGCAAAAAAAAGAAGGAAAATTTTTCGTAACAGTGAAGAATGATAGTCAAGCAAAGAACCTGATGAAAATTGAAGCGGGTGGAATATCAGTGAAAGTATACGAACATGAATCTTTAAATACGTGCAAAGTTGTTGCGTTCTGCCGCGACGCGAAACAGGATAGTGATCCCGACCTACTCAATACCCTGTCAGGCAGGATATTACAGAAGTGAAGCAGATAATGAAAGGAAAAGAAGAAAGTAAATCCCCCACGGGAATATTTTTGCTAGTGGTAGAGGGTACTAGCTCCCCCCATACTGGAAAGGAATGTAGCAGTGACAAAAAATGTGGCAAATGTGGTGACCCTTATCACGAGGAATGTTTAAACAAAAAAAAATACGTCAACTGTGGCAGTGAACATGGAGCATTCTTCAGAGGATGCCCCACATTTACGAAGGAAAAAATAAATAACGGAAGTAAAAGTGGATAAAAACGTGTCATTCAGGAAGCTAGCAATATTGTTGAAAACGAGTGCAAATCGTTGCACTCAGACTCAGAATAATCACGGCTAAATCAACAAATCGATACCAAAATTGATCAGCTGACTAAAGATAATATAGCATACGTGGATAAAATAAACAAGCTAAACGAGGAGAAAAGTCTCTACGCCGAATCTATAAAATTAGACATGGAGATACAGATGGAGGTTAAACTAAAGCAATACAAGGACGAATTCGAAAATATAGTCCACGAAAATGATAAAAAGATTAAAAAAATGGAAGAAAACATCGAAATAATGCAATAAAAATATGAGCAGGTGCTAACAGCATCCCATGATGAAAAACAAAAAAGGAAAATAAACGAAAAGGAACTCGAAAAACTACAAGAAAGTTACACTAAGTTAGAAAACGTTTTGAAATTATATAAACATAAACAGCCCTCCAAACACGCCAGGAACTTTGACGTTATGTCCTCGCCCCCGAGGAAAAAAGGAAATCAAATGACGCCATGTAACAATGTGGAATACGTTCAATCGGAATCAGATTGTTCCGATGAAAACCCCCAAGAAGATGATAGTATGGATCAATAAAACCAACAACAGACGTTCTAACGGAAGAAACAACAAACCCCAAAAAAAGTGTTTGTCTACAACCACTCTAATACCAAACTAGTCAAATTTTATAAGCAATCAAACAAATAACGAAGACTGAATTATTTCCTAGAACCTAAGAGGATTAAGAACAAGAAGAACAGAATTGAGCCTATTATTGGATTCATACAACCCAATTGCGATTTGTCTGCAATAGACAATGTGCTCGAACGAGTCACACGCTTAATTAAACAAATACAAAACATACCACCGCCAAAGACTGCACGGCACAAGAGCAGCAGGGGGAGTAATAACAGCAGTCAAAGAAAATATTGATAGTAGTCCTGTCGACCTGAATACCAACCTGGAAGCAGTAGCTACTAAGATAGGAGCACCATTGCACGCAAATATCCTCATTGTTTACTTTCCCCCAGGAAAGGAAATACATAAAAAAAGATCCTGGATCTCCTGTCTCAAGACCCCGAACCAGTTTTGCTGGTAGGTGATATAAACGCACACCACCCGATATGGGGCTCCGAAGAAACCAGCCGACGAGGCAGAGTTATCGAATCAATTATCAGCGACGAAAACCTTACAATCCTAAATAACGGGGAAAAAACGTACATTAACAACGCAACAGGTATAGGATTTTGCATCGACATCTGCTGCTGTTCAAACCAGCTAGCTGGACTATTAGATTTACAAGTCGTAGCAGACGCGCACGGGAGTGATCATATCCCTTATATTATAACCCTTCCATCCACACCTGGTATCTTCCGAGATGGAGAATCGAAGAAGCTGACTGGGATGAATACCAAAACATCATACAAATCACAGAAAGAGCAGACGTCATCTAGCAAATCGAAGAAATTACTAAACAAATAACGATAGCTGCCGAACAATCAAGACCATAAACTAAAGGAAAAATCACAGGAAAATGTGTACTATGGTGGAACGAAGAAGTTGCCACTGCAATAAAATCCAGAACGAAATCTCTCCGCAAAGTTAAAAATAATAAAAACAACGATCTAAACCTCCAGTTGGCCAAAGAATATCAAGAAGCTAACATTAAAGCCCGCAAAGCCGTCACTAAAGCGAAAACTAACTCCTGGACAGAATTCGTAAAAACATTCAATGTCCATACCCCAATCAAAGAAATTTGGAATATTTTCAGGAAAATTCAAGGCAAACACAAATCTTCAATCATCAGAGAAATCAAACGTAATGGTCATCGTACAAATACAGACATTGAAATTGCAAACAGCCTTGCTGAGCATTTTGGGAGCATATCCAGCGACAAAGGCTACAACCAGGACTTCTTATCACTTAAAAAGAGGCATGAACAAGCTCCTCTTGAAATACTTAACGAGCATACAGCAGAGTATAAGAAGTACTTGAAGAAGTAATGGAAGGACTAAAAGGATCATCTAGGCCCGGACAACATTCACTACGCCATGATCACCAAGCTGCCAACAGAATACAGGAATATTTTACTCAAAACATACAGCCGACTATGGAAAGACTCTATATACCCAGAAAGCTGGACAAAATCTATTGTAGTAACAATATATAAAGGAAAAAGAGAAAGGAATTCTCCTGAAAACTACAAGCCGATCTATCTTAACAGTTGCCGCTGAAAGATTCTGGAGCGAATGATCAACAACCGACTTATGTATATCATCGAAGAACGAAAACTAATCAACAAACATCAATATGCCTTCCGAAAAGGCAAATCTACCACTGATTACTTGGGACACTTTGACAACATAGTAAGAGACGCAATGCATAAAAAACGGTTAACCCAAGCTGTCTTTCTAGACATTAAAAAGGCCTACGACACCACCCGGCGTAGACTGATGTTAAATAAAATCAGTGAGTGGAAAATCAGAGGTAATCTTATCAAATAAATAGAGCAGATGTTGGAAAGAAGGACGTTCAGAGTGAAAGCAAACGGCACACTCTCCCGAGAAGTGATAATGGAAAATGGACTGTGTCACAGTGTGTCAAGGTTCAGTAATAAGTGTTACGCTCATTCTGATAGCAATTGACACTCTATCCTCACAGCTTCCACCCAATACCCAGATCCTACTGTTCGCCGATGACGTAGTACTAATCTCGTGTGATAGCAATCGAAAAATTTAGCTGAAAAACTTCAAACGCCAAAAAAACCATAGAAGTATGGGAGAACCACACTGGGTTCAAAATTTCAACTGAAAAGTGCGCAACTGTAATCTTCAAGAATCCAAGATCCAGGAAGTAAGCCAACGTAAAGCTCAAACTCAACAACAAAGTCATACCGGAGAAATTTAGTCAAAAATGCCTTGGGGTAACGCTTGATCAACATCTTACCTTCAAAACTCATATTGAGGAGGTCAAAGCAGCATACAACCAAAGGCTTCACTTCCTCAGATGCATAGCCTCCAGAACATGGGGGGAGACCGGAAAACCATAACAAAAATATACAAATCTATTATGCTGCACCAATCATCTCTTCAACTAGCGAATCAACAATAAAACAGCTAGAAAGCATTCACAACCAAGGACTCAGAATAATAACGGGCGTATTTCGGACCAGCCCAATAGAAAGCTTACAAGTAGAATCAGGCATACCTAGCCTAAGGAATCTGTTAGATCAAAGATTGGCCTTTTTTGCAACCACTCTCAAACAGCAATTAAAATTAAAACCAAACAGGCAGCGAAACAGATGAAGAGAATAGCAACAGCTCAGGCGAATTGTGGAACCAAGAACCACCCACAGAACCACACAACATTGAAGCCAGGGGTAAGAACATCCTATAAAACCTTGAAACCAGCCTGCCACCCAGTAATATACTCTACATGCCAAGAACTCCGCCATGAGTGAGAAAAAACATACCAGTAGACGAATCGCTTCTGTCTGCTAGTAGAAACGGAAAGAGCCAGCCCGAAATAAGGAAACAGTTCGCACAGATGATTAACACCAAATATAGGATTTACACCACAATCTACACGAACGGATCAAAAAATGAATTCAAAGCTGGGTCCAGCGTCATCATCAGCGTGCTGACGCAATATGTACTAATTACTTCTGTGTCCTGACGTCCTTAAAAAAAAAGAAAATCAAAAACACCTTGAAGGATGAGCTAGCGCATTTATACAACGAAATAATCAAAAATGGAACATCAGTGATATTCATATGGATTCCTAGGAAACGAAAAAGCCGATAAGGAAGAAAAACGCGCACTCGATATGAACACAACAGTGCCGAAAATAGTAGACCACAACGAAATAAAAACCATAATCAAAACCAGCAGAATACTTCTTACAACAATAAATTAAGATAAATCAAAAACACAGTCTCGTCCTTTAGAGAAGGCCTCATCGGAAATCGCAGAAAAGATGTTATACTCACCAGACTCCGCATTGGACATACCCAGCTGACACATGTATACCTTCTCGATAAAACTGAACTACCCAAATGCAGAAAATGTAACCAAACTCTCACAGTCAAACACATCATCGCAAACTGTGCCGGGTACGACGACGTAAGGGAAAAAATTGGACTCCGGCCCAACATGGAGGAAGTTTTAGCTGACGACAACACTCGAACAAAAAAAGTGCTGGAGTTTTTAAAAGAAATTGCGCTGATCGATGCAATATGATGGAACAAGCCAACTGACACCAGGCTATATAACAACGCATGCATTACTTGATTTTACAGTCACTCAAGTTTTACAAGTGGAAGAATCAATCCGACAATGGGAACCACCGACTCTAAAGAAAAAGACCAGGACGTGAAGCAGATTGGTGACCAACAGGTCACTGTAATAGAGAACCAAGAAGTCCATACGGGCTTCCACGAGCAGCACGAATGGAAGCTGCTCCTCATCATGATTGCTGTATCCATCCTACTGATGTTGAAGATTCTGAGACTGATGTGGAAATTCTGTAAAAAACAAGCGTTTGAAACAGCCCGGTCCATCGCTAGGAAGCAGGTTTAACCAACAGAAAATTGAATATCACGACGACGAGAAGATGATGTACAGCAGCACAGATACAAACTAGGGAGATGAAATAATCTTATACAAGTGTGAATATAAAGTGATAACACATAAGTAACGTGAATTCCAAAGCTCTGTAATTAGAATAAGTCAAAACCCGAATAAAAACCTCAGAGGGTCTATGAAGAAAAAAAAATTGAAATGAAATTGAAATGAAATTGAAATGAAATTGAAATGAGATTGAAATGAAATTGAAATGAAATTGAAATGAAATTGAAATGAAATTGAAATGAAATTGAAATGAAATTGAAATGAAATTGAAAATGAAATTGAAAATGAAATTGAAATGAAATTGAAATGAAATTGAAATGAAATTGAAATGAAATTGAAATGAAATTGAAATGAAATTGAAATGAAATTGAAATGAAATTGAAAATGAAATTGAAATGAAATTGAAATGAAATTGAAATGAAATTGAAATGAAATTGAAATGAAATTGAAATGAAATTGAAATGAAATTGAAATGAAATTGAAATGAAATTGAAATGAAATTGAAATGAAATTGAAATGAAATTGAAATGAAATTGAAATGAAATTGAAATGAAATTGAAATGAAATTGAAATGAAATTGAAATGAAATTGAAATGAAATTGAAATGAAATTGAAATGAAATTGAAATGAAATTGAAATGAAATTGAAATGAAATTGAAATGAAATTGAAAATGAAATTGAAATGAAATTGAAATGAAATTGAAATGAAATTGAAATGAAATTGAAATGAAATTGAAATGAAATTGAAATGAAATTGAAATGAAATTGAAATGAGTTAGAAAATTAGTCAGTATAGTAACAACCGTTCAAGATTCTTTATCAGAAGAGTTATTTTGGTCAAAGAACATTCTAATTATGAATTCTTTGGCCATAAGCGGTGAACTTCAAATAGAAGCAGAAAAAGTCAAACCGAAACAGATTCTCTCCACATGGCTCAGAAAGATATGTATGCGTGTGTCTCTATCTCCCTTCCACGTCACCATCATGTCCCGAGGGGCCGCCTGGAACAGAAGTACTAAGTAATTGTATTTATGTGCGTTAAGTCGCTCGTAAAAATCATATGCCAATAATATGCAATAAAAATCATAAATATGTGCGCTATGCCGACTGGGATGCTACGTGAGTGTTTGGCCTCTCACGAGGGAAGGAAAACAAGCGACTGGTGCGTGACCTGGCTGGCATGCTGGCAAAGTTTATCCTTCCTTCCTCCGCCAGAAGGAGAAATCGCATTCCTTCGGTGCTCGTGTATTCTTTCGGGATATTTGCGGCAGAAGATGCAAGAAGGATTTGGGGAACGACAAATTTTAATCATATAGCCTCTACTCTGTTTGATTGCGAAAATATTTGCGACATCCGTTCGCTGAAAGACTAGGGTGGGGAGTCGTGTCAGGATATTTCCCAGCGGAGCAATATGTTACACCTGTTGAGGTAAATGGTTGGGGGGGATGGAATAAATGGTGACACATTAGAATTCAATTGCTTTACAGGAGCAAATGTCTGGCATTGCCGAGGTAAGAATGAATTATGATTTTTATCTTTTCGGACTATCAGTGGAGTGGTAACATATTGAAGGTTATGAATAAGACAAGTGATATCGAATTTATGCTGTTGCTCAAGATTACCGGACAATTCCTACAAGCCGTCTAATCCTATTATTGCAATATGCATTGATTCAGATTTCTGAATAAATGAATCTTATTCGAAACCATACGCCTTCTATCGGAACTTCTATTCCGATAAAGCAATATCGTTGTTTTGATGTTTTGAAAAACAAAGTAGGCATTGGTCACATTGTCATATTTAACTGCCAATCCTTCAAACAAGTTCCAACAGAGAACGCAATCACGAAACAGGTTCCCGCTATGAACCATCCACCGAGTCGAGTCGAACGTCAATGTCAACCTCTTCAGTGACGAACTGTGAGCATTTAAGCTCTGCAAATTCTTGGAATTTCTCGCACCGTCCCTCATCCATCCAGAACCAAGCTCAACTGGCTGGAATCGATTGACAACTTACCATGCAGCGGCAGCAGCATTTAACCTGCTTCCAAAAAGTAAGTAACAAGTGGATATTCGTTTGGTCCCAGGCTGTGTTTGTGTGTGTCATTCGATACCTTGTCGCTTCCTCACGACGACTCGAAGCGCCCCTTCCTACTGCCATAAAGTGGCAAGAGTCAACAAACCGCGTCACACGAAGGGAACAATCGTTTAGCTCCTATAATCGTTTCTGGTCCGGCAGATCGCGTTCCTCCGATATTGTCAAGTGACAGCGATGTTGTCTCTTCAAACTGCTTAATCCCCTCGCTGGCTGGAGAGCAGCAGTCAGTAGTGGCGGGACCCAACAACACACGGCACTTGTCACTCGTTCGAAAGAAACCAGAACAGAGGGATATAGGATTACGACCTGTCTGTCACATTCGGGTTCGTGATACGACGATGCCGCCGCCGGGCCGAACAAGGAATGATAATAATGTCAGTAGTTGTTCTGTCAAACCCTTCTGCCGATCGGTGACAAATGCCGTCGCCCCGTGCGCCATCAGGTTCTTTAGGGAAGGTCGCTGCACAGTAACAATCATATTTCGCCCTCGCGTCGTTCGCCAAGAAGCAAAAACAAAAGATAAACACAGAAAAGTATTAATAACTCCATCATCTGGTTTCGATATTTTCAGTCGCCCGTGATGGCCTGTGTGCATTGTGGATGGCGGTGGATGCTTCTGGTTCTGTCTTATGTGACCACAAGTAGGTACGAGAGCATGTGATCTTGGGCCGATCGCGACTTGTTTACACGAGACATATGGCCGTGCACGTATTTAATCCGATCCGTTTGTCCCCACCGAACGACATCGCAGAAGAAAGACGAACCCAACGGCAACGAACGGCAGCAGCTTCCAGACTTGACGGGTTGTTTAATAGCTGACAATAAAAATAAATCGTCATAATCAAAATATCGCCGGCCGTACCGGTTCGCCAAGAAGACGGGTGTCGAAAATCTCCGATCCGATCTGATCGGGATGGAATAATCCAATTTGTGATATGTTTATGACGGTGGGCTTTCGGTTCTATGCCAGGACAGGGAATGACATTTTGTTCGACCGGAGTTGTTTCCATAAGTGATCTCCCGGATTGAGTCGTTTTGGGGTGCGCTTCGTCGATATTTATGGAGATGTCGTGGATGTTTTCAACACTGTCGTATTTTCGGTGGTGATAATTGTTTTTGGTATTAATTCGTTTGACATGGAAGATTTCAGCTATGACTGAATGAGTTGTTCGTTCTAGATCGGATTAGTAGTTGAATCGTGATCAGTAACTACTAAAGCCTGTCAACGTTAAATTTCGGTCACCAAAATAATAGCAGCAAACATAATTGTACATAATTCAACAAAACCGATTTTTATTCCACCATAATAGAGAAATATTTACATTAGAAAAGATTGATTGAGATGTTTTTCCGTCTTTCTGTAGTACACCCGTCATAAAGATCTGTACGGTATCCTCAGATACACCCGACGTGACGATTCTCCTTCTTCTCTTGAAATCATTGGTACAATTTGCCTTCTTCTTAGTTTCGAAGAGCTTCCACTTAACTAGAGCCGAGTACTTCTCTATTTGGCGAAGTTCTGGACAGTTTGGTGGATTGGCTGTTTTAGGAACGTATTCGACCTCTTGTACCGTATACCATTCCAGGACGGATTTTGTATAGTGACAATAAGCTAGATCAGGCCAAAACAGAACTAGAGATTCGTGGCTTCTGATAAACAGTAGCAACCACTTTTGCAGACATTCTTTCTCGTACACATCCTTATTGATAGTGTCGATAGAGACGAAACTTTTAGATTTTCTACCACAACTAAAGGGTGTTCAAATTGCGACACACACAAATATTCGGTAAAATTCGCCCGTTCTACCAATCATCTTCAAACTTTCCGGGAGTAAAACATGTTATGAATATTTGCCCATGGTTGTTTTATTCAATTTCAACTCCACATCCAAATGCACGAACCATCTTATTTACACTACTCATAAGGTCCTGTACAACATTGGACCAACTTTTTTTGAGATCTTCCTCCAATTTCACTTCCTTAGAATGCTTTCAAAGTGCCTGCTTCATGATGACCCAGTACTTTTCAATTAGCCACAGTTCCAATGCCTTCAGGGGGTTGAGATGCTTCGGCACGAAATTGACCTCTTTAGCCTTGTTCCACTCCAAACCCTCTTTCGAGTAATGACACAAGGCTAAATCCGGCCAGAAAATCGTAGGATCATCCTTTGACCTCAGAAGAGAAGGTAGACACTTTTGGAGGCATTTCTTTAGGTACACCTGCCCATTGACCGTTCCAGTTGTCACGAATGGAAAATTGCAGGAGCAAATTGCATGCCAAATTATACACACTTAGAAAATTTCATGTAAAATTAGGACTATTTAGATGCACCCAAACGAAGCGGCTAATAAGTCTTAAATTTACGTCTTGCTTCAAATTTACATTTACTAAAAACTTAACACTTAATTTTACATGCCATGACGTAAAATTCAGTCACAACACATTTTTAAGGGTTTTTAAATTGACCCGTAACGCTGGTAGATCACCTTTTCGTGGTGCGTTACGAGGTATCAGATCTACCACCGAACCCTAGTCTGAATTAATTCAAACTAGGGAACATATTTGTTATTTGTAGTCAAAGGAACATATTTTAGTCCTTATTACATTTTATGTCTTATGAAAAGTGACAATACTCGTTATGCAATTGTGCGAGGAAGAGCTTAGAATAAGTAAAACATGGTTAGTCTTCATTTATGTGAATTCTCATTGTCTTTTTGATGTTCTATAGTTTGAATTGGTTATGACTAGGGTTCTGATGCATGGTCAGTATCGGAGCCATAGTTTGTTTTCTTTGCAATGAATCTGATTTTGACTGATAAAGGGGCGCGCCTTTGAAGAGTGCTCTCACCCCTCAAAGGGTTTAAATAGCGGAAACTTTCAATAAAATTTGATTCATTGCCAACAAAACAAACAATCAATGACAACTGTAACAACACCGAATACCTCATCATTTCTCAATAATGATGAGGTAAATCGACATGCACTAAACAAAGGATACGGGATATACTACAATAGATTAAATTACTGGTCGCAGTGGTTTATGTCCCGAACAGAGGAAAAAAAAAAGAAAAAAATGGGGGGTTTTTAAATATTTCTTAAAACAAATCTAAAAGTTTATAAATCTATTTTATGTTACTAAAGAGAGCAACTGCTATTGCAGTACAAAATTGATTGTTTGAATCAAATATTTAACCAGAATTGTAAACCCAAGATCAGTATTATAGCCGTACAGCAAATCAGTATTATAGCGTTATAGCAGTACATAGCCGTCTACCAAATATTTTTTCTATCGTCACTTCATGTTGATATTGTGGTAAAAATCGATGCACAAAATGCATTTCTAAACATTCGAATGTTTTAAAGTTGTGACAAAGAAATACTTCCTTCACTATTGAAATTATAATCGGAAGAAAAAAGAAATATACTGCAGCGTGCGTTGTCAATGTCGGCCAATTCATGACTGTGTGCTTTCGAAAACATCTACACTGGTAGTAGAAGGCAAACAATTGAGCTACGCATTTATTTTTCAGTTCACGGTCGTGTAAATTTCAATGTTTTTACCCATAAAATTAAATCCGCGTGACTTTTTTTCAGGCTCTTGATGTGATATTGCATTGTAAGGCATTATTTTGCATCAAATTGTGTTTACTTTTGGTTGACAACCATTATTATTGGATTTGTGTGGAGAAAATTATGCGATTTTTTTATTCACCTGACAAGAAATTTAAATCTTCTATAAATTACAGCTCTTGTAATTTTCATTATTTTTAAGAGTGTAGGCGTACATTTTTCAAAAGATGCGGAATAACATTTTGAGCAACTCTTCTGAAGACACCAAGTCGATAAAATGATTACAAAAAGGTGAACATGTTTTTCACCAGCGTTTTTCAAAATTGTGCCAATCTGCGTCGGCGCGTATGTCTGCCTACGACTAGTGCTGCCAGAACACAATAAAATATGTCTTCACACATCGAGTTCCTTTATGAATTGAAAAATGGCACGGTGAGCACTAGAGCATTGCTGCTTCGAATAAACTATCCTCTAGAGCCTACACACATCGCCAGTGAGTCCAAGATGCATTTATATTTACAGGTGGTACAATCGCTATATGCTAAAAATAAACCTAAGGATTGAGATAGTTTCTCTGCTCTCCCAGGCATTTGGCAGTGTGAACAGATATTTCGTTAGAACCACTTCACAAAGATGAGCCCGATCAAACCCACATACTTTTACCAGTCAAGGTGGCGTATTCGTTCTTGCCTTGATCTACGCCGCATTGTGGATGTGTGGCAAAGGGTTGTGAGCTTCACAAATGCCCTGCACTCAATTTCAAACTACTTCTATTAAATTTGCACAGATTGCCGTGCTCTAACGGAACTATCAATACTTTCTCTTCGCATTTTTGTTCTAAAAAATATTACTGTCCTTTCCTGGAGCCTCATGATGATAAGACATTGTTTCCTTCTTAAACAACAAAAGTCCCAGCACTCCCAAAGACATGTCAACTTTTTTCAGTTGTTTTGGTGGCTCTGAAGAGGGCCATTTTGGTTTATTTGGCCATGGATTCGGTTCGCTCGGAAACCGCGTGTTTGGATAGCTCTCCCGTCAGCAGGATCGAACGGTGGTTTGAATTTCCAGAGATGTCAGGGCCATCCACGAACTAATTTAACTCAGTCAGGAAGCTACGCTCTCAATCCGCTCGGAAATGTCATTGACGAGGCTGTTCATAATGCTTATTGCTTTGGACGAAACGACAGTATCGGGTTAACAATAACCCGGTAGATGTGATGCTAAACGTTTTCTTCTTCTGAAACTTGCTGCTGGAACTGTTTGCCTTCGAGTTTGCAAGAATGCACCATAAGAACACATCCTGTTGGTATGATCTACAGGTTTATTATTACCGATGGACGTCTAGGTTAGGAGGTATATACGTAACAAGATTCTACTGTAAACTCTTTAGAAAGCATTTGGTGCCGTTTGGTTTGAATGATGATGCGACCCAGGTTGTATATTCTACAGTGGTTTAGAGGGCCACTATCTCTAACGCGTAGAAGATAGTTATGGCCCACATACTTAAAGCTTGCTTCAGATAGAATTGGAACAAAACAATTGCCTGTATTTCAGTTATTTATTATTGAATTCAAGATCTTTTTTAATACAAATGTAGCGTTTTCTTCATTCTTTTAAGAAAAAATACGGATAAAATTATTCGTCACGGTTTCGAAGGAATTCTCGAATTTTTCCTGTAACACGGCTCATTAGGCGGCGCACACCTGCTTCGTCCATCGTTTTAGCTATCTTATTCCACCATCTGATTGATGTCTTTGACCACCTTTCCCTTTGCCTTGAGTCTCCTCTTCATGATTACCCAGCATTTCTCAAAAGGGCGGAACTGGGGGCAGTTAGGTGGGTTAAGGTTTTTCGGAACAACCTGGACCCCTTTCTCTGCATACCATTCTTGAACGACTTTGCTGTAATGACAGCTTGCCAAATCTTGCCAAAACATTACGGGATGATCGTGGGATCGAATGAACGGCAAAATTCGTTTTTGGAGACACTCTTTTTGGTATAGTTCCGACGTCATTGTCTTATTTGTAACGAAAACTTTCGTTTTTTTGCCACAGCTGCAAATGCCCTGCCAAATCATGAATTTTCATGCAAATTTGTCGGCAAAAACAAATTTAAATTTGGCTGGAACATCTCCCCGAGCCGTTGCCAAGTAAAATTTTTGACCTGGGATTTGCCCGAAGTCAGCCTTGACATAGGTTTTATCGTCCATCAGAAGACACCCGTCGAACCTGGTCAGCCCCTGGTCATATAGCTTCCGAGCACGGATTTTGGCCACACTATTCTGTTTTATGGTCCGATTTGGCTGTTTGCTAGCTCGATACGACTTGATTCCTTCCCGGAGTCGAGTTCTCCTCACGGTACTATGGGCAGCACCGAATTTTCTGGCCAAATCACGGTCCGACAGATTGGGATTCCTCTTAATCGTCTTCAAAATCTTACCACGCAGTTTCCGGTCGACAGTTTCACTCCGACGATTGGCTTGAGGCTTCCGAATCGTCGTCAATGTTTCCTTATACCGTTTGATAGCGTGCCATACGGTATTTCTGGGCAATTTCAGCTGTTTAGCTAGCCTAGATGCAGACCACTATGGATTTTCCAAATAACTGTGCACAATTTTTTCCCTTCTTTCGGCTTCCATGTTGATTGTTTACAAAGTACAGTCGATTTGCGGAATATCAAAAATACATACGTGAAGCTGACAAAATTCCTGACACGTGGGCGCCAAGAACTTTCAAATCCGTCCATCAGGAGCGCCACAATATGAGCAAAAGTTTGTTCCAATTCTAAATGAAGCAAGCCTTAGCTACCATATGCTGTGACATTTCACTTAGACTTTCTCAAAATTATTTGATTCCTATCGAATGGTAGGGACTCTATTCAAGGCACTAGAACGTTAGAGACACTTTCAAGCACTTATTGAAATTTGAAGAGAACTTTATTAGCATTAAACAACTAGTTATAAGAGAATGATGACTGTGATAGGGAAATCATCACATGCCAGTAAACAGTGGGCAGCCATTGCAAAATAAAACAAACTTCAAACAATTGATTGAGTCATTGGTAATATTCAATACTGAATCATTTAATGAAATAATTATAACATACCGCCAGCAATTGATCCACTATGCACAACTAGGAACTACAAGGAGCTAAACCTACCGGACAAGCGGACAAGCAATTGCAAATTATAGGCAAACTTTAAACGACCCTTAGTTATTCTCGATACCGAAGCATGATTTTAAGAAATATTTGGTATTAATCGAACAGAAATCGTGCAAAATTCAGGATCAGCCAGGAACTTAAAAATTTGAACTCTGTGATAAGAAGGAGCAGTGCATTAAGGAAATTTACTCTGAAAAATCGGCATTATAAGAAATTACCTTATATTTGCGTTAATGTCGATAGTTGAATGTCGAAAATCAATAATGTTAATCATTTAAATCGAAGCGTAGAAAACGTTCCAATTGATTAATGAAAACATTTAAGAAATCAATCGTGAAATGTCTTAAATATTAACCTGACCGGTTTTCGTGACGGTCCACATTTTCGTACTCGCAACATGAGCTCCTGTATTGAAAACAAAGACGTAGTCCTACGTCAGATAGTCTGAAGTGGTTTTAAATTAAATAAACAACAGTAATGTTTTCAAAAATTAAATTGTTTGGGTAGCACAAAGTTGATTGTTAGGCAATTCTTTTCTCAATAAATACGTCTTAAAACCTATAAGGCTACTTCCACACAGAAAAAAATAATTAATTTTAACAAGCGCGTAAAATTTACCCTCGTGTAATTCCAAGCCAAAGGAGCTTAAACAACGATATTGTTTGCAATCTTTCATACAACAGGCTTGATTTAGGCGTTATTTGGCTTAAATTTACATGAAATATCACATTATTTTCTGCCAAATCTAGCATTCCCTTTATGTGCATTAGATTACGCAGAAAATTCAGTGGTTCTTTTTATCTGTGCATGTCTTCCATGCAACTTCTGAAATAAAAAATGCTCGTAATATTCTAAAAAATAGATAATTTCAAGCTTACTGAACAGAGTTTAGTAAATTCATAACTACAAAATCAGTAGAAAGATTGTACAGAAAAAAAGCGTAGTCGAAAATGAAAACGGACCGTGAACTAGTTCACGTTTTCAGAATTTTTCCTTTTAAACGATATTTAGTTTGTGCTAACGTGATTCAGTTCACGGTGTAATTTTGTTTGTTCTCAAATTCATGACTGCAATTCACGGATCTGGGCACGGATTTTTTCCGTGTGTATTCAGGTTGAAAATGACGTAAAACGAATTTATCCGTATCATGTCAATCACGTTATAAGTTGTTTTCAATCACTTTTTTTGCAACACGATGTGCAACACTTGAAAGTTTTCCATTATTAAGGACACAGTCCTTACGATTTTTCTTTTGAAATTTACACTTAGCAAAAATCGTATAAATTTATGACTAATTGATTATACATAATTTATCATGTTGCGTGGAACATTCCATCAATCAAATTAAATTTGAACTGAAACCTTATTGTGACACATATAAAGTTATGTAAAATTTCAAGACCATGTAAATGTTGTTTAATCTTACTTGAAACAAATGCTTCACACAGAAAAAAAATTATTAATTTTAAGAAGCGCGTAAAATTTACCCTCGTTTAATTCCTAGCTAGAGAAGGCGTAAACACTGCAATTGGTTGTAGTCTTTGCTGAGCCATCCAACAATGTTTGCAATCTTCCATACAACAGGCTTGATTCAGGCGTTATCTGGCTTAAATTTACCTAAAATATCCCATTATTTTCTGCCAAATCCCTTTATGTGCATTAGATAATGCAGAAAATTCAATGTTTTATCTATGCATAGAGAAATGAATATCCATGATTGTTTGACCTCAGCTCTATAATCAGGGAGCGCTAACTCAAGCACATGCTACACTTAATTGTTAATAAGATCAAATTACCTTTTTTTCACTGCGAAAACAATATTAGAAGATAATAGATCATAATTCCTGCCGTAGTACGTAATGACTTTGTGAAAGCTGAGGAATTTATTTAGATTTGACAACCACCAGTGGCTTGCTAATGTGCAAATAAGAGCAGATTTTGTGCAATTTGCCTCAAGAAGCAAAATAGAGTTCACACTTCGATGACTGCCTAAAGGCGAGAAATAACTGAAGTGCATAGTATGCGAAGAAGAAAATTTTGCAGTCGTGTAATTGTTAAAGACATTTACGGGCAACCAATATAATTTCTGAAGGTCGTGTAATATTTTTTTATTTATAACGGATATTTGAAACAACTTAAAACATCATAAGGGAAGGTCCATTAATTATGTCACGTTGTAGGAGGGGAGGGAGGGTTTGAGAAAACGTGACGGTCCATACAAAAAAATTTGAAGGTCTATACAAAAAACGCGACAAGGGGGGGAAGGGTTATAAAAAGTCACTTCTTGCGTGACGTAATTAATGGACGTTCCCTAAAGATACAGCAGCAAACCATTGCGTCGACCTAAATTGTGAGATTTTTTTTTTCAAATTGCATTACTTGTAGTTTTCATATTTTTTTACAGTGTTTTTTACATCGGGAATTTTTGTTTTTTTGTCTTCATTTTTGTATGAGACAATTTGTTCATTGTTTGGCACTAGCTGCGATGCTCCATTTTTAAGTTAAATTTGTTTGAAGTAAATTCTCAACAAGCTTTTCCCTGGAAAACTGACCTGCCTGATTTTATAAACATTGGCCTTGGCTCATTAATCCATAAACTCTATTCGTGTTCAAAATTCCATTAAAAATTTGACTCCTTTCGGTGATGATGAAAAAAAATCATAGTTGATTCTCAGCTCTTTACCAAGTGTTCAAGTTGCGCTTCCATAATATTTTATTGAATCAAGCATCAAGCCCGTACGTGTTTTGCATAGATCTAATCGTGTTACAAGAATGTGATGCTCTATACGCTCAAGGATGACCAAAAGAAATGCTCCTTCACTATAGCAAGGCTATGTCTATTTTGAATCCGGAATAATAAAATCATCTGTATCTCGGTAACGGATTGACGCACAAATAAGTTTAATACATCAAAACAAAGTTCATTTACTGTACTTTTAGGAAAAAATAACAATACAAATCATTTCTCTTAGTTTCAAATGAAAATTCGAATTTTCCTTCTTTATTCCTCCCATCAAACGCTGCACACCTCCGGAGTCAACTTCCTTGGCATATTTGTTCCACATTTTGGTCATCTGAGTCGCGTCCCGAGCCGTTTTTCCACTTTTTTAAGCTTCCGCATTATTGCCCAAAATCTCTCGATGGACCGGAACTGCGGGCAGTTGGGTGGATTTATGTTTGTATCGATGAAATCTACGTTATTATCGCGGTACCACTGGATGACTTCCCAGTGGCAACTCGCCAAATCAGGCCAAAACTTCACAGGACATTGAGGCATTCTTCCTTGTACAGCTTCGAGTCCATCGTTTTATTCGTCATGAACACTTTGGTATTTGCTCCGCAGTTGCATATCCCTTACCAAATCATCAGTTTTTTTTTTGGCAAATTTACCCATTAAAGCAAACCTAAACTTCACAGGAGCATCTCCTCGTACCGTCGCTATGTAAAATGTTTGACCAGGAAGCTGTCCGAACTCCATTTTGTCGTAGGATTCATCGTCGATGAGCACGCATCCTTGGTACTTCGTCGAAACCTGCTGGTACAATTTCCGAGCTCAAGTTTTGGTGACGAAACTTTACTTCAACGTTCTGTTTGGTTGCTTGCTGGCTCGATGAGTACGATATCCTGATCACAAACGAATTCTTCGAACGGTACTGCAAGCAGCAGCGTATTTTTGTGCGATTTCATTATCTGATTATCAACGTGGGTGTGCAGATTTTTTTCTCTCCTCTCGGCTCCCATCTGGAATAACTTTTGACTCACTGCACGAAACACCACGATTTATACCACAGAAATTGGACGCCTAGGTAAACAAACCGCTGAAAAATAATTCATGCAGCGGTCACTTTCCGTGCCGCTGCAACACACTAAGTGATTTCGGATTCTAACTAGACAGAACTTTATCCGCTTGATTCACTTTGAAATGAAAATACCGCAATGAAAATAACCATCTCGAACAGCACAACAAAAACAAAGACAACAAACACTCCAGTACCGAAAAACTCAGTCCGCTCAGCCAAGTCAATCTTACCATGCCGCAACATCCGAAAACTTATATTTTCCATGTCACTTGCATTCCCCCATTCTGGTTGGCAAGCTAATTTGAAGCTCTCTCTCTCTCTCTACCGTCATCCAAGAACGGAACGCGCAATCCCATCCCCGTCATCTGGGTTCTGACAAATGCGTCTTGTCTTTTGGCCCCGAACACCAACCGGACATTGCTGTCCAAAGTGTCCATCAGATGGACTTTTCGCAACGAAAGCCAGACTGATTTCGGCAACATATTGGAGGAAAAGTTTGGACGTCACGTAGCATATTATTTTGAAAGCATAACTCACTCACTCGACCCGGGGAGTAAATTACAGTGTTCCCGCGGGCGCTTTCCACTACCTGCGATGTTAGGGATGCTCAATTGTGTTCCCTCGGGTAGGAGAATGGTTTGAGGAATCAAGTGACCTGCCAACAAAAAACGCAAGAGGATGAACCGCATCACCATCATCATCATCATCATCATCCTCATCACTCCAGTCAGTAACATGGTAGGGGTCCTTCGGTTCAGACTGCATCAGCTGCGCTTAGCTGCGCGGCGAACAGGAATTAGCGAATCAGATTAAATTCCTGCGCTGTCCTTCCTCGCGTGCAAGTGCGAATGGCAATTTCGAACGGATCGGTCTTTTGACCGCTTGAGAACGTCCCAAAATTGGAATGACAAACGTGAGAAGACGATCGCAAGGGAACGGTTTGCGGGGGAGGGGGGACATAATAAAGAGGGTTCTATCCTCGGAATGAGCGATCTTCGGTGCAATTTCCGGAGGTCATACAACTTTTGCGCTGAATTTTGTCGAGGAAGTAGCATTGATGTTGTTCTAATGTCATAAATTGTCAGACCATTAATTCGTCATTCACGACTCGCTGCAGATCGGTCGTAAAACAGAAGCGATTGAAAATTATTGGATCCAAATTGAAACTCAATCTCAGTTGACGAATGACGAAAATGGAGCGGAAAGGATGGTTATAGAAGCGTTGGATGGAATTACCAAAATGAGTTAGTAGTAGGCCATTTCGATGACGTACGTGGGACAGACGCTTGAAATCTGTCAATAAGTAGGTGGCAATGAAATAAATTTTGGTACTAAAAATCAGTAGCGCTGTTGGTGTTGGGTAATTCCAATGTGTATCCACTCAGTTTCAAGCTCCCTCTAATCACATTCGAAGTAAGAAGCCTAAATTGTTGTGAGTAAACTTTATCAATCGCTGAAATTCCATCCCGCAAAAGATTCCCACAACCGTGACTTACACCGCCGCCGCCGCCGCTCGTCACGCAAAGCAACAAAGCCCAGTATCTTCCCAGCGCAGAAAAACCTGCTCGTCCGTCGAGGGCCAACAGTACTGCAACCGAGAAAGCCGAAATCGAAAAGACAACCGCACCGGAGCGCATTACCTGCGCTTACATTGAGCATTAATTTATGGACTCACTTTGAATTGTGTCGCCCTGGCATGTTTACCCACTCGCTCCTCCGACGACTCTGGCCGCCTCCGCCACCGGTGCCACGTTAGCCCGGACCTATGTGTGAGTGTAACTCTTATCGCTCGGACATTAATTTTCGGTCTGATAAGAAACACGTCGTCCACAGTTCTCCCCTCCACCCAGGACGGAAGGCGGAAGGCTCGAGATCAAAGACCGTGTCCGGCCACGTCGTTGTCGTCGCCGTCGTCGTCGCCGTTGCTCGGACGGGCGCACCACGAGAACGACCTGTTTGCCTCCTCGTGCGCCTCGTCCATCTTCGCCGTCGACCCCCAAGGGAAACATCAATTCCGTGTAGCCACTCTGGCTGGCGCGTTCCGACAGTAGGGATCTCCTGGCAGACCGTAGAGTAGCAGCAACGGCAGCATCAGCAAGCTTGAAGCGTAATTGAAATGGATGCACTTTCGTCGGGCTTAGCGGGAAAGAGAAAGGGAGGAAGCTCGCCAGCGGTTCTACCTGAGCAAAAAAGAAATATATGCAAATTGATTTTCGTAATTAATTTCTTAGAGTGTCCCTTTAAATCTTGCTTGTTTCTGCGGGCGCTGCTCTTTTTTTTTGCCCTCTCTGGAAGGCGATGCCAGGCTGTGAGGGGCAAAGCGGAAAGATTGAATACTCGCTCCGGTAATGATGATAAGCCAGGAATTTGCCCTTGTCGCCGGCATTTTGGAAGCTGAGACGACTAGAGAGAGAGGCTCTCGGCTGCCGGCGCGGTATCAAGTTCAGGGCAAAGGGAGAGAAGCATTAATGTTAATGCGAACGCAAGTTTTGCATTAGTAGCGAAAATATATGGCAATTGCGGAGAGTGGAGTTATCTCCGTTCGGGATGGTTGTCACCAAACGGAAAGAGACCGCTTTTCTTTTGGCTTGAACACAAAGCAAGCTGGAATTTGTAAAACTGCATTGTTGTTCAGAAGGGTATAACAATATCAGTTGGTTGCCAATTGACGGCAACCACGATTAGGGCAGGAAAAGATGATGATGGTTTTTTTTTTTTTTTTCAATTTACGACACTTTACACCTGAGTCACAGAACGGAAGTATATCTTGAATGACAAATAATGATGAAGTTTTAGAGCTCTTAGTCGCGACATCTTGCAGTTGAGGTCACACATTTTACACGGTAAATAATTTAATCTGCTCCGAACTTAGACAACATTTTTAGACCTGGTTGTATAAAGTAACAAGGTACTTACATGAAGGTTTGTTCCTGGTAGAACGAATGTATAAATATAAATAAATCGCTATTATTAATGATTTGATCTAAAAGAGACTTCTCTTACTTTTCGATTGTATGAATAAGAAATTGGATGTGTGCGTACATCGATTTTTTCATACCATTTATATCACACCCCATCACCCTTAACACTTAAGCATTTAGAGAAGTTTATATTCAGACTATCTTTATATTCAGACTTTCTTTCAAATAAATAAGCCCCTGCTTTATTCAACAACTTTGACAGCTGATTCCACTGTTGAAAATAATAAGCAATTTGATATAATACGTACAACCTGCCTCGTTTGTATTAGTGACAACTTGCGGTGTGAAGTCAATCAAGAGCATTTCCAGACAGAATAGCCTGATATTTGTGAAATTTTAATCGACTTTTTTATTTGAACGAAATTCTCAACATGCATTTGACAAAGCAGCTTGAGTATTTCCAAAATGTTCTGAATTTTAATTTTAATCTTTTTGTTTTTTTAGGTCCTTGATTATCAGGATTTTTAGCCTCGGGCTTGGTCATCTCCTATCGTAGTCACTCAAATTCCTTTTGGGTATTTTCGTAACTTTTTCGGGGGTGAGATTCGAACTCGTGACTTTGGCGTGAGAGGTATGGATGCTAAACACTACGCCGGAGTCGCCCCGTACAAGAAATCTTTTGTGCTAGTGCGATTGCATTTGAGATAAACAAAAAAGTATTTATGGGACTTTGTATGGGAGTTAACTGCCACTTTTAGTGTCATTTAATAAACTTATTTTATTTTTTTTTTGAAAATTGTGATAAATCGTCTATCTACACATGATCGTTGCTACACATGATTTTGTGCTCATAAAATAAATCTCATTTAACGGAATATAAAAACCGACATTTGTTTATTTCTGAAACCAACGTATGCATTTATTTATTAACCTTAATTTACAAACTGTAGCTCTGAAAATATGCATAGAAAAACTGTTTAACAACGAGTTGTAGTGATTAAACCTAATTGAATAAAAATAACACCAAGGAAATACATTTTTTTTTGTGCTAAAATTTTTATAACACTAAATTTTAAGTGATTCAAACCCTCCTTTATTTTCTTTATTTTTGTAAATGTACTTGAAGAAATTAAAAGAAATACCGGCATTAGCATGCCTCATCATTTGACATCATTTGTCGACAGGAAAGTAAATGAAACAGTGAAGGTTTTTTTCGAAGCGGGTATCTGGAAAATGAAGTACATGCTCGCATGACGATAAGGCATGCAGATGCCTACTTAAAAAAAAACCAATAGCGTCGTCCCTTAGCATGGATGAATTAGCACTATCTTAAATCTTTTAATTTGTTCGAACCTTCTAAGGGAACCTTCTTATAAAAATATTTTAAGTGAGCTTACATAATTTCTTTTTAATGACGTTATAACTGCTTATTCTTTGAAATGTATGCGTGTATCATATACAATTTTCATTTCGTCCCAGTTCCTAGTAACAGTGGTGTGTGGTTAACGTTTGTCTGAAGAGAAAATATAGATTAGCATTAGCATTGACGTTTGCACACCTCGTGGATGGAGCTACGATGAGGAATAATTCGTTGAAGACATTGCATGTCACCATGAAACGAAACCTAATTACGGTTACTGTTACGTTTCTTCACGCAATAATCTCCACGAAGACACTCCTCGATCGCTCACCTGGCCACGTCCATGCAACCGTTGGTGATAGGGAGGATTTGGTATCTACCTTAAGAAGACACGGGGAACCCACGTAGCCTTCAGTAGATATCAAAGGAAAAAGGAAATTAATAGTCGAAGAGAATAGATAAACAGAATGCCCTGTTTGGTGTACAGAACAAAAAAATATTCAAACATGGTCGTTGGGAGCATCTAGTCTAAGAAGGTTAAGTGATGCTCCATTTCTCTTCAAACGGTTGGGACTTTAGCATTAACTATAGTCCTAGCACCCTATGGCTTATGATTATAGCGCCATTACTCGCTCTCTGAAAATGTCTCCGAGATAAGCCTATCCACTTCCATTTAACATTTTGCCAAACATATTGTGTGTCGTAGAACCACTTCTCTCTGCGTAGGCTTGGCAGTCGGTTGGAACATGAGCACTAATTCTTGTCTTAGCCTTGGCTTATGGTTCCCTTTAAAAAGAAAAAGGACTCATCGCCACACTCACACACACTCACACACACACACACACACACACACACACACACACACACGCGTGAATATACGTTTGCGGCCGTACATGTCTGGCGCTGCTTAGGTTGATGTTTTAGGGCGGTGGGAGTGGACTAAGATTGCATTATACAACAATGTCTTTCCAAGTTCGTTTGGAGTAAATAAGGCCATAAGATCATCAGAGTTATATAAAATTAGTTGTACTTATCTGTAAAAAGTCCAGTATCCATTACTGTCCTTGTCTTCTCACATTCATTTCATTTACTACATTGTTGTAAATGCCCTTTTGCAGGTTACATGAAAAATTTCCTTCGCTCAAGAACATCTTTAGCCAGAAATTTCATCACCGCAGCCGGAACCTGGCGAATACGATCCTGGTCCGGACGGTTCTTCTTCTTTCCTAATTGTAAAAGACACTCTTCTTTCTTCTTAACACTTCATTACACAATTAAAAACTCAGTTCTCACAGTAATTTTTAATATTGGAAATTAAATTCGCGGAAACAAACGAAAAAAACTTGACAGCTTTTTGAAAAGCCAACCGACCGCGGGCAGAGCCTCCTCGATCGCTCTTGTCTGAAGAGAAAATATAGATATGCAAATATTTGTATTTTTACAGACAGCCAAGCGTTAAGTAATTAAAAATGTACATCCAAACTTGTCTGGGAATGCATTCTTTCATTGCGAAAGGTGTGCCAAGAAAACTCGGTGAATTTATTCTGGGTTCCGGGACACTGTGGCATTGAAGGCAATGAAAGGGCAGTCGGGCTTGCTAAACAAGATTCAAATGCACAGTTTATTGGCCCAGAAACATTCTGCGGTATATCATACTGTGCCATAAAAATGGAATTAAAATCTAGGGAAGACCAAAGGGTGATGACCAATTGGTTGGTCACCACAAAGTGTTCTCAAGCGAAAAGGTTTATAATTCCAAATGTAACAATTAGTAAAAAGCTTCTGGAGCTCAATAAGAGAGTTCTTTGTACCTATACTGGCCTAGTAACCGGACATAGCCCGAGTAGATATCATTTGAAAAACATTGGCCAGGTTCAGAATGATATCTGTCGTTTCTGTAACATGGAACGTGAAACCTCGGAACATTTGCTTTGCAGATGTGATGCTGTGTACAAGAGCAGACTTAAATTTCTGTACAGTGGCTATATGCAACCTAAAGAAATTTGGACTGCAAATCCTGGAAAGGTGGTGGGTTTTATAAACTCAATTGTGCCTGACTGGGAGACGCGTCTTGGGCTGGTCACTTGACTAATGGTGATCTAGCTTTAAGATGCCAATTAGTATAGTAAACAGGGGTATACCACAAAAGTTCAACTCAGTGGACGCAGTGATTCTACGCCCCAACAAAAAAAAACAGTGGTGTCTGAGTACTAAGTTATCTCCGTGATTGGAAACATAAGTTTCACAGAAAACTTATGGAAAAACTGTTGAATACATGCAACGGGAAGGTCTTCAAAATGATAGGTATGTTCTCGGATATTAAAACCAACTGTTTGGCAAAGCAAAATGGGTTTGAAAATCATTAATGTTGTTGAATAAACGTTAATTTGACTCTTGATTTCTTGATCAGCAACTGGTGCATTGAATTTGTATGAATTGATATTTTGACATGGTCGTAGCTTAAATGATCTACAAATGTTTCATTAAACGTTTTGGGGATTCTGCCGATGAAAAAAAGGGTTGTAAAATTAATTCAAAAGCGCAGACAAACATTCAAGCTAGAACGAAGAAAAGCAAAATATATGATTGAAATAAACACTAGCAGGTTTTGCTTCTATGCAAATCGCGATTCAGTACAGCAAGAGATAGAGATTTATTGACATAAATTCACCGTGCTCTATACTGCACACGAATTGTTTTCGCAACTGATTATTGTAGTGACGTCATCTGCGTATTTGTTATACCTTGTGTGTGTGATTTAGAGCCCTTGATTTTTGTTGCTATGACATTTCTCCAAGTATGTTTTGAAACAGAAGCATGGAAAAACAGATAATAATGCGAGGAAAAACTTAAGCTATTTCTGGTTGATTCAGCACAACAGCATCCAACAATGTTTCTTCTTTTTGCACAGGCTATAAATGCAATATAAATGTATTAAGAATAATTCACTTTGGAATTCGTACTTCTGGGGGATTTGAGAAAAGACAGCATTGGTTGTAGTTTATTGGTTTGATTGTTCACGATAGCAACCATATATTCCTATGTTTCAAACATTTTAATCCATCAGATTGTAGAAATGCATCCGACAATTCAAAGGTGTAATTAGTTGTATTATTGTTTGATGAGATTGTCATAGAATAAAATGGAAGTATCACAAAATGAATTGTTGTTGTTTTTTTCTTCAAGTAGTCAGAGCATACTTCGATGATCATATGACAGCATATATACCACTTATACCAGTTGATTTGACGGTTCTTCAACACTGTAAAAATATAATGAGTGGAAACAAATAAAATCGAGATACTTTTTACACAACAAAATTGTTCACTTTCCGTTCCATTGAATCGTTCTAAGTTGCCCTTCCGTTCCGTGCCTGAGTGCAGCTCAAAAACACATTTATACCCAAAATACTGGTAGTGTGCACGAGTTGACCGCTACCAAAAAACACATGTCTTGTATGGCGTGCTTGTTCATATTAAAAAAATTACTTCAAGGTCTTTTTGAATATTCTAGATTATAATTCAGGGAAGTTTAGTAGAGAACTTTAGGGAAGTTGTGCAGAGAACTTCAACTTTATTTGCTCTTCATATATTCGACAAAATAATGTCGTTGCCAAATATTCCTTATATCCTTATCCTTACATGATATACATGCAAAATTAACATCTCATACCTTGAAGACCCATAAGAAAAGCGATCATTTTGAAATCCCCATTCAATTCTCAACAATATTTTGAATAACACAAGGAATCCCGTAACAGTTTAGTACAATTATAATTTTCCTTCAGCAATTTGAAATGTGCTACTGGAAAAGAAGGATACTCATTTCCATTATGGAGCAAAACAGCTGGTAAACTTTTTGACGAACTATGGATAAATAATGGCCACCCTTTCGGTTCATGTCTAAGGCCTATTTCGTCCAACAAGCCACCATCATCATGACCAAAGCAAAGTCTATCCTATGTAAAAAAATATGATTAGGACTCAAGCCGCTTTCATTGTGCGGTAATTTTAACTTCAACATCGAGGAGCTCCCATTATTTGAGACGTGAAACTTCCCTGAACTTCTCTGCAGAACTTTCCTGAAATTCTCTGCAGAACATCCCTGATGTTCTTTGAAAAACTTTCCTTTTTGAAGGACTTACCCGAAGTTATCTGAAGAACTTCTCTGAAGTTCGCTGAAGATTTCCCCTGTAGTGCTCTGAAAAACATTCCTTAAAGTCCAGAAATTCCCTGAAGTCCTCTGAAAAACTTCCTTGAAGTCGTCTGTAGATATTCAATGAAGTTATTTGAAGAACTTTCCTGAAATTCTCTGAAAGGCTTCCCTGCAGTTCTCTGAAGAACTTCTCTGAAGAACTTCCCTGAAGTTCTTTGACGACTTTCCTGAAGTTTTCTGCATAATTTCTCTGAAGTTCTCAGAAGAACTTAGTTGAAGTTCTCTGAAGAACTTTCATGAAGTTCTCTGAAGGACTTGTCTGAAGTTTTGTGAAATACTTCTCTGAAGTTCTCTAAAGAACTTCCCTGAATTTCTCTAAAAAACAATCCTGAAGATCTCTGCTGAACTGCCCCGAAGTTCTTTGAAGAACATCCCTGAAGTACTCTGATAAACTTTCCTGAAGTTCTCTGAAAAACTACCCAGAAGTTCTCTGAAGAACTTCCCTTAAGTTCCATGAAGAACTTCTATGAAGTTCTCTGAAGGACTCTCCGAAGTTTTGTGAAATACTTCTTATAAGTTCTCTGAAGAACTTCCCTGAATTGCTCTGAAAAACAATCCTGCAGTTCTCTACTGAATTTCCCTGAAGTTCTCTGAAAAACTTCCCTGAAGTTCTCTGCAGAACTTCTGAAAAACTTTTCTGAAGTTCTATGCAAATCTTCCCTGAAGTTCTATGAAGGAACTTTCAAGAAGTTCTCTGCAGAACTTCTACGAAGTTCTCTGAAGGACTAACCCGAAGTTTTGTGAAGATCTTTTATGAAGGACTAACCCGAAGTTATCAGAAGAACGTACCAAAAATACCCACTACGTAAATTGAAGGTTTAGTAGTCCCGAATCCGTGACGAGAAACAGAATATGGTCGCAAAAAGCCGTGCCCGGGAGTTGTAGGTCCAGAAGTTAACGAAACCACACTGCTGCGTAATTGATGAGGCGACTTATGTGAAGGCAGACTTCAACCAAATTCCAGGAAACCTGTATGTGACTGCCAAGGATAAGAGTGATGTTCCCGATAACCTCCGGACACAGTAGATGTCCAATTTCACCAAGATGTTCTTAATTTGGCAAGCGATTTGAACTTACGGAAAGCGGAGTACACCTTTCATTACTGCAAGCACCATGAATGGACAGGTTTAATTGAAAGAGTGTCTCCAGAAGTCCCTCTCCTGAAGGCTCACAATGACGATTCTGGCACCATGTAGTAACCCACTACACGAAGGATGTTTTTTTTTTTTCGATTATCGAGATTTTCAGCCTCGGGCTGGTTCATCTCCCGTCGCGTAGTCAGTCAAACACCACTTTTGGGCATTTTCGTAACTCCTCCGGGGGTGTGATTCGAACTTGTGACTTAGGCGTGAGAGGTATGGATGCTAACCAATACGCCGGGGTCGCCCCCACCAAGGATGTGCTAGAGTGGTATAAAGTGAATTATGTTGATTTCGTGCCGAAAGATCTGAACCCAAACACTCCGGATCTGCGCCTTATAGAAAAATACTGGGCCATTATGAAGGAGCGCCTTCTAAAACGACCTAAAGTGGTGAAGAATGTAGATGAAATGAAGAAGGCATGGGTTAATATCCACAAAAAAACTTTCGATTCTGAGATCGTCCAGAACCTGATGGCTGAGGATGAGGCCAAGGCTCGCGCATTCGGATTTAAAGGCAAGATAAATTAATTGAATGATGCCAAAACTAATTTTAATTGTTTCGTTTTACTCCTTAAAAATTTGTTGATAACCATCGAATTTTTAGAATTTTGAGAATGAATTTTGTGTACATAAGTGAATTTTAAACGTACACCCTTTAGTGATCCGGTCGCCGCGTCCCGGGTCGCTTTCAGTATGGCTTTTTTTATTAACGTTAAAACTACCAAGTTAATCCAAACCTTTTTGTTGATTTTTACAATTTTATGTACTAAATAGAAGAGGCTAGGATAACTTTTGTTCTACATAAAAAAGCACGTATATTTACATTTCAAAACTTCGAAAATTTTTCTGGGAAGGAGAGAAGTAAGCTAAAAGTAGCTAATCAGTCAGTTTAATTTAACAATAAACTCAACAAACGTTTTAAATTAACCATTGACAATAATTCCATACACGTTCTAGAAATGCGGTGCCAGTGTGGCGTTACCACTCCCTTGCTCAGCGATGTAGCTAACACAAGCAAACTGCCGAGCTGAGTACACACTGAGAATTAAATTTCATTTATATTACGAAATCGAAGGTATAGCTAACAAATCTCTTCGTTCTTTTATGCAAGAAACTGGTTTGTACTTTTTATGAAGTTACTACGGTAGGGAACGGTTTAAGTACCCCAAGACCCTATTCCAAGCACGGGGTAAACGTTAACCTACAACGCTCACTACATGGAGCACCATACTGCAAAAAATGAGCGTTGTAGGTTAACGTTTACCCCGTGCTTGGAATAGGGTCTGGGGTGATTAAGCTGTTCCCTACCCTATTTTAATTAATGCCACACGCGCAACTGTCAAAAGCACGAAGCATTTGTTGGCAGAGAAAGAACATTCGTTCATTGTTCGAAAACAATACAAAAAGCTACGAATAATTTGTTATCAATAAAAAAAAATAAACGACTGACAGATCTACTATATCGACTCAAAATATAGTTGAAAAAAATCGTTTTCATGACGATAAATTTGTTGTACAAGATTGTGAATTCACTGCTAACGGGAAGCAAATCATAGATACTCAGAATTGACTTTTAGCTAGGATAGGGATGAAATGAAAATTTGAAAAATGGCGACTGTCACGAATATTTCAAATAGCGTTCAACGCTAAAAGCTTTATCATTCCTTGATAGATTTCTGAGATTTTAGCTTCAATTTGTTGGAGCTGTCAAGTCAAATATTCAAAAATATCATTAAAAATTGACTTTGAATTCCCAAACAAACTTTCAATAATCTATAATGCGATAGAATATAGAATTTTCAAACATACTTACTTATCTCTGCCGTTCCAACGTCCCGTTAGAACAGCACCTACGTTGCAATGTTGCACCAGACAATACATTAAACGGTTTATCTTAGTCTACATCAACAGGTAATGTGTTATACACAACCTGACTTTCGGCAAGACTTCTTGATCCAGTCTATCAATGGAGCCTCTATTTTAATACAGGCAATTTAAAATAATAGTAATAATAATAACATTCATTACACATTGCTACGTAGTCCTACGTCAACTTTACGCACAACCCCTTTGGGCTGTCTCTTATAGTTTTTTAATTATCGTAAGGAGCGTTCGATTTAAAAGCATTCCCCACTCGAATTCTCCAGAAGAAGACACCAAACATCTTACCACGAAGTATCTGTCCCATATCCTGCCGAGTTCTCAAGTCCTAAGAAAATAATTAACTGTCCATCAAATCCAAGTCATCTCACTCTCCCCTGTCCCAGCAAAACGAAGGCACGGAGACATTGCCTCTGTGAAAATCGAAGTGTTTATCACTCGTTTGGCAGCTTAACCTCTGGTCCCACCCTCGTCTGCAACCCAACCGATAAGGAACCCACCCACACATATCACTTGGAATTTCCCGTCACGTCGCCAGCAAAGTTGAGTTTATCGATTCGAGTTCAACTCAACCAAACATGGCCAGCAGCTTAGATAAATACTCATTTAATTGCTCACAACGCCCGAGGCGATATTGCCGTCTGTGATGGATGACCATTTGCTCCCTTTCGAGTGGACACATCTTCTCCCAACCGAATGCTGACCGAGGAGATTGATTGAAACTGTCAACCGGGTTAAATGAGTTGGAAAATGTAAAATTAAAACTGTCCTCCCTCCTTCGCTCTTCGGTTGATAGGTGGTGGAAGGCGGGAGGAGGACGATAGCATCTGCCCGAGAATGGAAAAATTTAGGGGGATTTTTCCGGTTTCATGTTTCGTCGCCATGAGAACACGTGTAATTACAAAATTTAGGCTTCGACCGGTGGCATCCGTGGGACGCGGGAAAAAAAAAAGATAAATTACCACTCATAATGGGGTGATTATGTTAATTTCGCCTTAATTAATTCTTTTCTTGAGTCATCTTCACGCTCCATAGGCAAAGTAGGCCGGCCTGGCCAGAAGTTTTCTTTATTGTTTCGGGCGGGCTGCTGAGGTGCGAGTCTTTGTGTCAGGAAGATGGATCTCTAAATCGCTGCCGCTCGTTTGCTGCTCACTCGTGGAGAAGCTGCCACTGTGGACACAAACACCGACAGGATGGCAGGAGGAAGCGGAAGACATTTAAGTGGGAAACAGATTTTTTCAATTAAACGTTAATCAGCGTAATTTAGGACACTTGGTCGGCTGACGAGGGCTGAAGACCGAGTGGCAAATTGAGTGGAAGAAGATCCAGGCATAAAATATTAAACTAATGGCGAAGGAATGGAGGGTTTTAGTTCTAAATATTTACCAAATAATTGGATGATACTCATCCTTGGAGAAAATGTATTTTCATTATGTGTGCATTTTCAAGTGTTCAAAACTAGCGTTCAAGTCTTTTGTTTTAAAAAGTTATTTTATTGTGCACATGGGTGGATTTTGCCGTCAATCGATTCGTAGACTTTGTAACAATTCATCACATATTAATTATTGTCTAGTCAGCGTTAAACACCAAGGTATTACTAAACAAACACCTTGGCGCTTGTTTGATTTAACTGATTTAACTAGGAACTTTCTGGATACTGACTTTGGCTGATATTTTGGGCTCGATTAATCGATCTATTGAATCGATCCTTTACTGTTCGATTCTTGACTGAATCGATTTTTTAGTGGGAGAATCGACTTTCAATCTCCAGAATTAGTATTCGCGAAACATTGGATGATGATCCTTTGGAAATTTGGGAAATCATAAATAGTGTGAACCCGCATGCATATCCGATTGCGCGTGACTATTTGTCACGCATGGTTACTTCAGTTCCATCTGAAAGGCTTTTCTAGAGAGCGGGAGCTGTTACTGCTAAGAGTTATAAGCTAAAACCTGAGCGCGTGGCACGCCTGACATTCATGAGTTCGCTGGATGAGCACCTATGGTCTCTTTGATGACAATTAATTCACACTAAGCTGTTTTCAGTAGAGCAATGAAACAAAATATCATAAATAGTTCACTACTTTTAGAATCTTTTACCGATAAATGACATTGCCCTTGGCAAAAGTTATACTAGATATGAGTCAATTAATCAATAAACCAGCCAAAAGCTTACAAATTTGAATTAGCTCTCTGGAAATGTAACAAAATACCTAGAATTGTCAATGCAACTAATTTAAAAACTTACAAATCGATTTTCTTCGAATCGATTCTTCCGCAGTCGATTTATTTCGAATCGATTTTGTTCGATTTTGGGAATCGTTTTTTTTTAATATGCCCATTGCTAGACCGCATTGAACTTCCATTCGAGAATAGTCGGGAATAGTCGGGATTTGGCATTTCACCCAAGTACGCCTCTCACATGCATATTGCTTGCCTCCTCTGGGGATGAACCAGTTACCACACTGGCGAGAAAATCACCACGCTTACGATGAGTGCAAAACAAGCCAAGTGTGCGAGAGAGTCTCGTGAGAGCAGTCGTGGTGAAAATTTGAGAGCACGCTCTCGAGTGAAATGATCGAATTGTGCTCTCTAGCTCACCCACCTAGTTAGTTCTTGCTGGTTTCCTCTTGAGAGACCGCTCTGCAGAGCCAAATCTGTAGAAAATCTTCAGTGCCTTTTTTTATGCATGTTTCCAAACTTATGAGTACAAAGTTGTAAGGATTTCTTCAATACCTTTGTGAATGACTTAGATGTGTAACTACTCCACCTAAGTTATTAACCTATATACAAGGAAAAAACGTGATAATAAGATAATAATGGAGAAACAAAAGGCTTATTTCTTTAGTAGTTATTCGTTTCGGGTGCTGATGAGGCACATTCCGAACTGTTCAATGCCTTACTACATGTTTCGTATTGGGGTATTTGGGGTTGGAGATGGTTCTTATGATAGGTAAGAGACCCCTCCCTTCTCTGAAAGGCGAGACTCCCATACAAATGAAACACAAATTTCTGCATAACTCAAGAACGAATCAAGTTATTGAATCCAAATTTGACATGTAGGGTTTTCTGGAGGCGAAATTTTTTTCTGTGGTGCTTCGAGACCCCTTCTTTTACTGGGAGGAGGTGCTCTTATACAAATGAAACAGAAATTTCAACCAAACATGAGAATTATCCAGGCAACCGAAACACAAAATGTGTATTTTTCGGGTAGGCAGCATGTTCTGATAGAAGATAGAACCCCTTCTTAGTCAAGAATGGGGGATTTTTCAGTTATTCTTTCTTAGTGCTACATTATGCACTAGAAGTTAATCTCAGATTATGAACGAGAAAACTACGTTCAAACTGACAGGACACGGTGTAGTTTGAAGATACATGTTTTGTCTATGACATGCTTCTTTACAGAAAAAAGCCATGGTAGACACTAACGATCCTAGGATGAAATTTAAAACACACACCTACGTTTTATTTTGCAGATATAACACACATTAGCAAACGAAAATGTATCAACAAAACTCATAAAAAAAACATAAAAGCGCCAGTTCTATTAAATGTTCATTCATTTGGTTCAGCTAGTATGAAATAAAATGATAAACTCTAGATTAAATTTTTAAATCAGCGTTATTGCAAAATCATCATATCTAGCAATCGCTGAAGAAAGTATCAATAACTACATCTCATTCAACGGAAGAAAATGTTTACATGCTTAAACTCAATCTGTTATAGTAATTGATATATTAAGCATAAAGATGAAAAATGGCACTGGCGTTCCCTTTGTTTTCATTTGAAATCATGTCTAGTATGGATCTGTCAAATTCCATAGCTTTTGCTCGCTTTGACAGTTTCATCCCAACAAGACGCCAGGAAAAGATGTCCGGACTCGGTTTCGTTCTAATTGCCCCATTTTTTAGTATTCTTGGTCAGTTATCTTTGTTCTATGTGTGTGAGCCTTGGTGCATTCTGGCTTACTATTTATAAATAATATGGAAAGATCTAACCTTTTGCTTATTGGTGTTCTGCAGTCAGGTACTACTCGATGATGATGATGCTGTCAGTGGTGCATGTTTCGGTTGGCGGTTATTTCCTCAAGACGGTTCCTCAGCGGGCCCGCTGTAATACTCGTTCGTTTGAATGCTGTTGAGGCCGAATTCGGGATGGATCCGGTATTTGGCGACCGGTATGCACACCTCGAATGAGTAGCGACTTCCAATGGCCCGTGATGGGCTAGGGAATATCACTTACCCGCCGACGAGACATAGCTACAAGCTGGCGAGTCTTTGGCGGCGTACGCGATCTCCTACATCTACCTGGACGTAACACCTTTGCTAAAAGGATATAAGGTCATTCAAGTAAAAAAGAACGCACCATATTACAATCTCGTTTTATTCAGTTTGGTCTTTCATGTGGCGAATAAGGAGAGTATCGAATATAAGCTATCCACATACATTTGCGTTGTACGCATGTATTTGTGATGGTTTTTTATGCTCTGAACACTGCACGAGTGTCGGAATGACCCAGCGTATCAAGAGGCGAAACCACCTGAAGACCTACATGAAGCAGAAAATCTCGAAACAAAGTGCAGAACAGAAGAAGCGAGCAGCAACAAGGGCCCGAAAATTGTATTCGCGTCTTTTGCAGCGTCCGGATGCATGCGTTTTGATGGACGATGAGACCTATGTAAAGGAGGACTCAAAAACTCTTCCACGTTCACAATACTTTACTGCCGTCGTTGGGGAGGATGTGAGCGATGCGGACAGGTCGATTCAAGTGGAGAAATTCGGTCAAAAGGTATGGCAAGCATGGCAAGCAATATGTTCCTGTGGTTTGAAGTTTTAACCATTTTTTACACTACCGGAACTATAAATGCGGAAATCTATCGATCTGAGTGTCTCCAGAAGAGATTGTTGCCTTTATATAAGAAGCATAGTACACCTCCACTGTTTTGGCCGGATTTAGCGTCGGCTCACTATGCCAAAACCACTCTCAATTGGCTTGCGGAAAAGGGTATAGATTTCGTTGAGAAAAATATCAATCCACCATATTGCCCTCAGCGGCCAATCGAACGTTACTGGGTAATCGTGAAGAAGGTCTTCAAGAAGATTGGTAAGGCAGCTGGGAACATGCAGGACCTCAAAAAAATTTTAGCTCAAGCATCAAAAAAATGCGATGCAACACTCGTCCGGAACTTGATGAAGAGCATTCGATCCAAAGTTTGAAAATTCATGAAGGAATAACTTAAATTTCATCCGGTCTTCATTATGTTCAAGTTTAACCTCGTACAATTGCGTGACTGCTACTGGCACCCCAGTGGGTCTGGGTTCAATCCCAGTCGACGTCGGTGGTTTTACTGAGACGAAAAAATCTTGGTCACGTCTTCCTTCGGAAGGGAAGTAAAGCCATTGGTCCCGGTTCATAGTCATGAGTCGTTAGGTAGGGTCCAGGTGGTGGAGTCGTCTCCCTGGCGTCGGTGATTGTCACCATGTAAGGAAATAGGCCGACGGAAAATAAAACATTAAAAAAAAAAAAAAAACCTCGTACGATAAAGGATCAATATTTTGTATGAATAAAATATCGGTTTTCAACATAATTTGAAAGAAAGTTTGTGGATAGCTTATTTACACTCCTTAGTTACCAGAACCTCGAGCAGAGTTATTGTGTGTTTTTGGTGTGTCACTGGTTTTTGTTAGGAAACATTTTAGCCTATTCAGCTAAAAACTATTTTTTTTTGTTAGGTTACATTCCCTACAATTTACAGAAAAAACTCACTGGGTTCTACAATTATGGATTTCTTTAGACAATTTCACGATACTGGAATACAAATTTAGTCGGTTGGATTAACAATAACAATGGTATAACAATGGTCTTCTTGATAAAAAAATGACTCACTAATACTTTTCAACTGCAACTGCAAACTAATAACTTTCCACTAGATTTCGGAACAACGTCCAACCAATGCGTCAATTAAATTTGTAAAGAACTGTAATTGAAGATGGCCTACATCCTAACATATTACGATCCCTACTTATATTATTACTTCAAAATTTTGAAGATCATTTTTTTGGTTTGGCTATATATCTGCGGTCATATCAGAAAAATGTTTCTTGCTTCGCTATCAGATTCAAAAAGGTATTTATAATTCTCGGCATCCGTGGCACTGCGATATTAAAAGAGGGTAGATTCAACATTTGTCACCCAAACAGTGTCAGAAACAAACTATTTACGGAGTAAATACCTTGTTCTTCTTTTATGCAATTTTTCCAAACCTCTGGTAACGACGATACAAATGACGTCAAAATGGCTAACCGGTTTATATATGATGATTAATAATTTTCTTACCGGCAAGCAAATTCGTTTGAATCGGGTATTTTATGCATGGTTATCGTTCCGCTTCAGGGTCCCTTGCGTTCGGACCTTAACACTAGTGTTCGCCGTAGAAATACCCTTACTGACCGAGTCTCTTAATACTCTGGCTCTCCTGTCATTAAATTTGTGAGAGTTAGAGACTTCTTGTTTGTTGTTTACACGCTAAATGAACAGTGGATACATGTCCAATGAAACGGGCTTGACTAAATAATATCAAATTATTAATTAAAGCTCTAGGCGCGATTCACCTCGGGCACACCATGCAAAAACATTTCTGACACCATTGGTTCTATCTGGGTACATTCGTTAACTCGTAAAGCACGCAGTCGGTATGAAGATTTGACATTACAGCCCACCTGGGTCGCACTCGAGCACATTCAGTCGATACAGTCAGCACAGTTGATGACTGGTAATCACACAACTGATGAAAGCATAGTGATTTCCTCCTCGATTAAGCTTATGAAAATATTAAAATTCACTGTATCGTCCAGATGTAACTACCCTATGCATCATATGGATGAACTTAGGAATTACATTTTTTATCAATTTCATAAAAAGAAACAATGTTACTTTTCAAGTTTAGAGTAGCTCCAACATAATATGATTTCTTCACATTTTAGCTTTCCCCTCTTTTCAAATGTTACTCTAGAGTTATAAGTTTTGTCATTTGACCTCAGCGTCAGGTCTGTAAGTTAGAAATAGGTAGAAATCTAAAAATTTCTCTAATATCTGTAAGTTATTTTCGTTTTCCGAATGTGCCCCATGACTGTCCGAAACTACCCCACATACGGGGCACATCCGGACAAATATGTATTTTTCCGAAATGCAAATAAACAACTCAAAATTGCATAAATGCACACCTTAAACACACTCTTATGATGCTTCGATGCTAGAATGAATTCAGGATCTTTGGCGACGTTCACAAAATATATGAAAAATTGAAAGAAAAAGTGTCCAAAACTACTCCCCTTTCCCCTAGAATGTGTGAATTTTTAATCAATGTAATAATTTTAAATTCAAATATTGTATGTAGTTAAGGCTACTGCGTAACTTATCAGTTGGTGATTTACCAATTGTTTCTGTGAGGCTTCTTTAGGTTGTGGATTCTGATGTATCCATCTCTCCAAACATTCAAGTCGCTTAAGAGCTATTCCATAATTTACATGTAGCTCAACGGCTTCGTAATGATTACCAACTCTAACGTTTATTTCTTGCAGTATTCGTGGAGCACGCTGTCCATCCTCTAATTTGAGTTGCACCATGGGTTGAGTTCCGACTTCATCCATGGTGAAGAAACACTTGACGACGTTATGTAACTTTCTCTGATACACAACCAGTTGACCTTGACAGTTGAATGTTGGCTTCTGTCCGTTGTTCGCTTTACAACCACAGATACATCAACCAAGTCTGGTCAGCGACTGGTTCGTGCCTGAGTCCTTTCCGTATCTCTAACCCGTAACCAATAAATTCAAGTTGTTGACTCCAATAAATTTTGCTCGGAACCGCTTTGATGTAACTCTTATGTAACTGGAAATTCCTTGTAGTGAGTGTACTGTTGAGACATATCATCATACGAAAGCGTTTATAGGAGCAGCGACAAGTCCTTAACTGTTTGAACATCTTCCATCGCAAATTTCTGTCCTCCAGTCGACGAGATCACCAACGACAACCTTTGATACAGTTAAGGGTCACCCACAATTGATACGTTGCGGATTCGTTGAAGTAAATTTGACAGAAAACCTATGGGAAATCTGTCAAGTTCACGCCAACGCATCCGCAACGTATTAATTGTGGATCAGCCATTAGATACGCTTAGATATTTAACTGCGTTTACAAGTGTTTCACTACAATTTGATTGACAAGCTTACACCGTGTCCAATATATTCTCATTCACTTTTTCCTTGCATTGGTGTCGTGCAACTACTCAACATGCTTCACGTATGTATTGGTGTAGTTTTGCACTATGTTTATACAAACGCTTTTGAGTTATGTCCGATTGTTTTCATTTGGTGTTTATCTTTTACCAGCGATGAAGGAGTTTCGTGCTATGGAGATAAAAAAGTTTTTGAAAGCGGCCGGGCACTATTTTCAGAAATTTGAAAAACCTCGGAGTAAAGCGGGATTTTGTGTACCGAACCATCCGAAGGTACCGTGACACCTGCTCGTTGGATGACCGGAAGAGATCCGGTCGTACTCGAACGGTGCGGACTGCACGAGTTGTTAAAGTGGTCAGGGAATGCATTAGACGAAAATCACTGTACTCTGTACGTAAAATGGCCGCAGGTCTGAATGTCAATGCACAATATACTGCAAAATGACCTCGGTTTCCAAGCTTTTAAGGAACGTAAGGTTCACGGAGTTTCGAAACCTTTCAAGCAGAAACGACTCGAAAGAGCAAGTCTGCTTTTGTCGCCGCACGGTGGGGAAAAATTTATCTTTTCCGACGAAAAGTTATTCGTCTTGCAACAATCCCACAATGTCCAGAACGACAACTGTTCCAGAGAGTGATAGGAATATTCCACGGTTCCTAAGTGCTGCGTCAGTGATGGTTTAGGGAGGAATTTGCCAGCGAGGCAAATTACCACTGGTTTTCATCGAAAAAGGCGCTAAAGTGAATGCCGTATATTATAAAACGGAAGTTTTCGAGAATGTTGTCAACCCATATGTACAAGAGGTGTTTGGAGATGATTACTATGTGTTTCAACAGGACGGAGCGCTATCGCATACTGCAAATCGAGTTCAGGGCTGGTGCCGAGAAAATTTGACCGAGTTTTTGGACAAGAATGAATGGCCTCCCAGTTCACCAGATCTGAATCCCTTGGATTATTTTGTATGGTCAAACATGCTGACGAAAGAAAATGACCACAGGGCGTCTAATATGAACCAATTCAAATCCGTTATCAAACGAATTTGGGACGAAATGCCGATGGAAGTCGTGCGTGCCGCCTGTGATGGTTTCGAAAAACGTCTGGAGCTGGTCAAGAAGGTTAAAGGCGGTTTCAGTCCAAAACATAGGCTGTAGTTCATCAGTATTATATTGCAATATATTGGGTAAAGTTATCAATAATTAAATCTGGATTATCGATTTCAAATAAATAAAGTAAATGGAGTTTTATTTTGTATGAGAACATATTGGACACGGTGTAATTGTACGTTTAAACTGTTAGTTGAGTAGGTCAGTAATATTACATTCTTCACTTAGTATAAGATTTATTTTACGGACACTCAATGCATCGCATTAAACAATAATCGTTCCAATTCAGTTCCATCTCTTTTAACAACCGTTGCAGGCATCACTTACAAGAGACAAAGCATTGTCCCGTTTCACAGTAGGCGAACTTTTCCTGCCACCTAGCTGTCATTGTGGCCCAGATAGAGCTAGACGATAGAGCTTGTTGATTTAACCGATTGTGATCGTTTGTTTTGTGTCGCAACAATATAAACATACACCCTCCCCATCGTCTGGTTAACTAACCCCTCCGGGGACGAAGACATCCCGGTGGTGTTGCATTCCGAGATGGATATGCGAAGATAAAAGATGAGCCTTCTGCTTTGTCACTGAAGCGTGCAGCCTTCGGCCAAAAAGGGGAATCGGCGGAAGTTTAACTTTTCCTTCGTTTGATTTCAATTTTTCCCGAATGAGTGAGCGTCGACAGTAGCTGTAGCGGTGGAACAATGAGATATAATAGGGCTTAATATTTTGAATAAAGATCCGAAGATGGGACATGAAATCGAAGAGGCAGGGGTAAGCACATCACAGGAAACCGTGACGGAAATTTATGAATTCAGATAACATTAAGGGGTGTGACGGTTTTCCGGAACGTTATTGAAAATTTCGGAGCGGTCGCAACACGCGATTGCAAATCGCATAGGAAATTGCTGAGTGATGTAACGATTGTAAATGTGTTTTGAAGAGCAAGTTATGCTAAAAGATTAAATTGATTTTTGACGTTGGTATCTCCAGAGCGTTGTAAGAAAGTAGGATGGACTATTCGGAAAAGTTGATTAAAAGCCTGTCCACGTTAAATTTCGAGCATTACGTCAGCATAAAAAAATTTAGACATAATTTAACAAAATTCATTATTTATAAGAGTTCAATAGAGTTATATATACAGTGGAAACAGTTGATTGAGATGTTGATCATTCTAAATTCTCGAACTTCCTGTGGTACATTGGCCATCAGCTTCCGTCCAGTATCCTCAGATACGCTAGCGATGGTGGTTCTTCATCTTGAAATCGCCAATTCCATTTGATTTCTTCTTAGTTTCGAAGAGTTTCCGCATAACCAGAGCCCACTATTTTTCGATCCTGTGAAGTTCTGGACAGTTTGGTGGATTGGCAGTTTTTGACACGTATTTGAACTCTTGTATCTTGTACCATTCCAGGACGGATCAGGCCAAAACAGAATTGAAGAGTGGTGGCTTCTTATAAACGGTAGCAACCGCTTTTGCAGAAATTCTTTCTCATGTACACCGCTTTATTGATAGTGCTGGTAGAGACGAAACTTTTAGATTTCCGACTACAACTACATATAGCCTGCCAAACCAAATATTTCTGTAAGGATGTAGACAACTTCTCTGTCCCCAAATACTCAGCAACGGCATTTCTTTGCATTTTCGAATAAAATGCCAGGAAGCTGTTGAAGCTCTTCGAGCACATTTGTCGTCCATTAAGGTTCAAGAAATTTTAAGAAAAAACTTGGTGAAAAACTCTTTAACACGATTTTTTGCAGTGAAATTTTGATTGTCATCATGGTTGGACACTTATTTCATTATGTACGCCTTCATTCCATGCCTCTGCTTTTTACACGTATGATTTTGGTTTTACTTCAATTTGGTTATATGCCATTTTACCAAATGCAACAGGCATTTGAACATGTTGGACCACGAAATAAAGGCAGGCTTTAGCGATCAATAGCTACCTTATAATGGTCGGTATTCACTGAATAAATAACTTTTTGATCTTTTGTATCTCAAATATCTGGAGAGCTATAATGATCAAATCTTCAAGGTAATTCAAGTTTGAGAGCTGTCCTAAGTCCCGTCTGATGTAGACTTGAATTCGGCCTAATGGCCCCTCACCAGTTTTACTTAGCTCTTCTATCTTCTACAAGCGAAAAATCTGGAAGTCTGGCATAAATGTCCGATTGCATATCTTTGAGATGACGATGGTGGTGAGGTCCACGTGGCTCCCGCCCTGAAGGGAATTGTACAGCGCCTGACTTAGTGCAGCCAGGTAGGTGCTTCTGTTGAAGCCCGGTCGAGTAGACCGTTAATGTGATGGAAACCACACCGCCAACAGTTGAGCATTTGCTCGAGGATTTGAGAACTAGAGCAGGTCAGGGAGATGAGCCTATAGTCCCAGCTTGCCAACCTTTTTAGTGACACTACAAGGCTGTGTGACCATGAACTTATATTCTTTGTGAAGCAGGCGACGCAGAGTGATGTTATTATCGAAGGACAAGTTCTAGAGAAGCGGGAACTAATTTCGTCTGGACCGGTTGAGCTTCCCTTGACTCGGGAGAGAGCGATCGTCTAAGGTCATTTTATTTCGAAATCTGTGTTCACGTTCGGGATAGCAATACCCATAATAACACAGAAAAAAATAATTAATTTTAACAAGCGCGTAAAATTTCCCCTCGTGTAATTCCAAGCCAAAGGAGCGTAAACAACGATATTGTTTGCAATCTTTCATACAACAGGCTCGATTCAGGCGTTATCTGGCTTAAATTTACACAAAATATCCCATTATGTTCTGCCAAATCTAGCATTCCCTTTATGTGCATTAGATAACGCAGAAAATTCAGTGTTTCTTTTTATCTGTGAAGGTAACCAGTGTTGTCTATCATTCACTGGAGTTCGATTGACGATAGGCCGTGGAAGTATTCTCCCAGGGCGTCCACGACTGGTTTGGGATCGGTAGTAGTACTTCCGTTGGTTTTGAGACCGATTTCCCGATGCCTTTGATTTCCGTTCAGTGCATTAATCTTTTCCCAGAGTTTGGCGGTCGTCTAATTCGAGTTAATGCTATCAAGGAACTCCTTCCAACAGATTTTTGTGACCGTTCTGATCATGTCGCGGCAATTTACTTACTTATTTATGTCTCTTGTCCATCCCTAGAGTTGCATAGGGCCAACGTGAGGGACTTCAATCCTGAGTGGCTGCACGCTTTAGCCTTGACCTGGGCCCAGATCACATTTCGATCGACTACCTTTATTTCCTTATTGAGGCTCCGACGCCAAGTGTCCCTGAGTCTGCCTCTGCTACGATGTCCTACTGGGTTCCAATCCGCTTGTATGCAGATATCGTTTCCGCTCCTTCGTAGTGTGTGGCCGACCCACCTTCACTTTCGTCCTCGAATTTCTACTGATATCGGTTTCTGTTGGCATCGATGATGGAGCTCAGCATTTGAGATTCAATTGTCAGGCCACCAGACACGGATTACATACCGCAGGCATCGGTTGATGACGACCTGCAGCTTTTTAGTATTCTCCGCTGATATGCACCACATCTCGCTGGTGTATAACAGCTCTGATTTCACGTTTGAGTTGAAAAGTCGGATTTTGGAGCGTTGGCTCATCTAGTTTGACCCCATATATTTCTTAAACTCGCAAAAGCAGCCCTAGCCTTCTTCGTTCGTTCACCTTTGTCGCTCTTGGTTCCACCGTTTGACGCTATCTGGCTGCCAAGATATTGGAAGCCACTGCTGCCCCGCCACCGTTAAATTGGAAAGATTGTCCGTGTAGACATCCAACGATTTAGTCTTGTTGACGTTGATGGTGACACCCGCCACAGAGGAGTTTTCAACGAGGTCGCCTATGCGTCTCAGGGTGCCCACAAATTTTCGTGATTAAGTCTGTCGAAAGCTTATTCATAGTCAATGAATACCAAATAGAGGGACTCTTGGATCGTCCTGGCAATAGTTTCTCTTTTTGCGGTAGAGGCGAATTGCTTCCTCTTTCTCGAGCGTTGCCCAGCATCCTTTCACCACGTTATGGTCTGGGATATTGGAACGCTGGTCATGGGGCAATTCTACGGCAGTGGAAGGCCAAAACTCTGGTCGTGGCGCAGAAAGAGTCCTCCAATTACTACCTGCAGTAGCTCCGGTGACTGCTCGGTTGGAACTGCCACCCATTAGGTATTGGCCATGACCATCCAATAAGCTTCACCTCATGGGTTCACATTAACTTTCGAACACAAGTTCTCCCAGCAGACTCGTCTACTGGCCTTTATCTCCCGGTTTACCGTTGCCTTGACGACTAGCCACACGCGATGCTCCGTTCTTTCGGAGTCCAACCGCGCACTCGGCATCATCGTTCTTGCGTGGACAACTTTATTTACCGGCGACCTCGCATTTCTAGGTTTAACCTTTCTAGGCATGGTTACATCGCACACACGTTTAAGAAGCGCTACAAGTTGATCGCTATACGGGTCCTGGTTTTCACTAATGTTACGTTCGCGCTGAAGCCTTTCTTTGAATACTGCTTCATCGAGGTATGATGTCCGCCTTCTGCGGGCAAATGGAATGGGTGCCCTTTCCTTCACACGCTATCTAGTATTGTGGACAATACTATAACGAAACGCCAAGTGGTCGCTATAGGATGCCATTCACCACCCTTCAGGCCAGGCCCCTAGGGTCAAAGGCGACGCCCCTACTCTAGTGTCGATCCGTTGAACCGAGAACCGAGAACTTACCGTCATCCAAAATTCCGCCATATTGGACCTATCCGCAACCTAATTATGGCGATATCCGATGCCGACTCGCAAACTTCCTGACACATCAACTGAGCTGCCTCACAATAAATCAGGTTAAGTGGCACTGTAATTAGCATCGTGGTTTACGCTTGCAGGTTCAGGAGCTCCAGAGACATGCTTGTCATCAGGTTTCCCAGAACACGTTATACTTTTTTGGGGCTCCTTGCACTTCCAAGCCTTGTGGCCTTTTCCTCCGCACCTTCTGCATATGTCGCTTATTTCTGGGCACTTGCCGCTTGGATTCCAAGTGGACCCTATCGCAGCCGTGTGGAAACCTCGATTTTACACTGAGCCTTGATGGCCATGGAGATTTCACTAGTCTCCGTGATCTCGTCCAGACAGTCACTTGAATGGCTTGGGCACACAGCTGTTCGTCCAGCTTCTTGTAACGGTTGAGCCCATCAGCTTTATGTCTTTTCTATGCTCCAGAATCATCTTGCCTGTGCGGGTACGGCGAGTATTCTGCACAAGGGCGCCTAGATCCACAAGCTTTACGTTACGTGCATCGCTTTGAGGACCTCGGAGTACTTCAACTCTTCGGTCTTCACAATGAAAGCCTTACTGCCACTGTTCCCATGCTAAGGCCCAGATTTCCTTTTCTTTCTTGGGCCTATTTCCCTTTTTTCAGGTCTTGGTCCAGGGATTTACTATACCTTTCGTAGGGTCGTCACTAGTATTCTTCTTGGAATTCCGTTTCGTACTAATGCCGGCCCTGGCACTTGGGTCGCCTTCTACACTCAAGGCTTCTCTCACCGATGAGTAGGTATTGGCAACTCAACTGTTAGGTCCACCTTCAGCCGCTATCCAAACCTACATACGTAAAGTTGTCGCCTACCTGATCCTATGGGTTTTTATGCAAGCAGAGAGGCCATGCGAAGGTGGATGCGATCTTTCATGGGGATATCGTGTTTAGATCCAGATCAGCGCAAGTCAGGTATGGACATCTGAGCCTACTCCCGCCCGGGTGGTATAGCCGGTTAAACGAAGATTGGAACGTACTGAAGGCCTACCGGGGTTTTGATGGGATGGAGAGAGCCTATAAGTGCCAGCCCGGAGTCGTTGGTAACGTATGAATTCCGTTTTTGCGGCCAGTTTCCGTAATTGAGGTGTTTCTGACAGCTACAGGGGGTAAGTTAACTACATCACACCTCTGTATCGCCGGCTTCTCAGGACCCATATGTACCCCTTGTATAACTATCTCTTGTGGCTATGAGAATAGTCTCAGTGTACTCCCTGGATGGCTTGAACTATGTGGGATAGGTCTCTCGGACTAACAGTTCCAGCTCAGCAAGATTGTTGAAGAAGCCGTTGATATGTCATTGTGGATGTGAATGAAGTTTAGGAGCGGTTGAGGGGGATGTTAATAGCGGTGTTATTGTGGGGGAGGGACTATCTGGGGGAGAATAGGGCTGGTTTGTAGAATGAAGAGTAGTCGTTGAGATGTCTTCTTTGAATCAATATACACACGCACAATCGTTTAAACCAACAGTCCACTTGTCCCCCTTAACTTTATTTCCTACTCTTGTACTCTCTTTTGTTGCAAGGTAACATTATTGTCAGGTATGGCAAACGTTGAAAAGATCGACTCTACAGTAGTAACGCTACTATCAAGGTTTTGTGCTGGTTCGGGTCATGAGGGGCCAACAGATGGCGTCAAAAGGTTATCAAAGCTTGCTCTTCAGGTGCCATGACGGACGCCCTTGATCCTGACTTTCACAGATATGCTTCCTTTCGCCCTTAATCTTGTCAGTCTTCGCAGTAGTGTAGAGACTGGGCTTTGGCCGACAAGCTTCGGAAAAGGTCCACCCGTTCCGGTTGTGTGTTGGATTATCTAGCAGCACACTTGTTGTAAATCGGTTAACATAACTTATATATGGCTCAATTGTGTCACATTCAAGTTGATACAGCCAGTTTTGCGGTGCTCGGGTTTTGCATTGAGGCCCTATTGTATACCCAGTCCTGATTTTTTTCTGTTTTGCGTACTGCTATTTGCTAGATCAATTCTATCAGTCCTATCAGATATCAGTCACCGGGCCGATAGGCGGTAACGCAATAGGAAGCCGGTGTAGTGACAGCCAACATGGAGTCAGCCAGCTGTGGAAAGTTTAACAACAGCAGGCTAGGGGTGATTCAAAAATGACGTCCATCAACTTTCAGGTTTTTATACCCCCAATTTATTTTATAAAAGAAATGAAATTATGAATATTCCATCAGAAATAATTGTTTTTGATTGTAAAATTTGATTTTTTGATCCATACAAATTTGAAATCGGTGAGATTTTTGTTTTTGAAATATCTCGAGGATTTTCAAGATTTATCTTGAACAGGCTGGGAAATTTCACTGAAATTCTCATACTGGGAGATCAAGAAATGATCCCACATTGACATGGGCTTCAAGAAATCCTTATTTCAATTTTGTGGATAATTTTGGTATAGACGATGGTATTGTTCGATTTTCCTGAACCCTTGAAACTTTTGTGTAAAAAAATTGCCATTGCATAATTGTTCAGCTTGCTGAGATAATTTAAAACACTTTTCACCACAAAAATGTGTTCCTGACGATCAGTTCGCGAATTATTTTTTTTTTTGAATCACAGTTAGCAAAATTGTAAAAAATTTCATTAATTATCCATACCTCAAAAATGAGAGAATATCTTATTTAGAAATATCCTTACAGGCTTGGAATCAAAATTTCTGGTTGATAAAAAATTGATTGATTTTTTTTCGCAAAAGATGGTGCTTTATTCAAAGTTTCCGATCGTTTCTCTCAACGTTGAAATTGTGTGCAACACTTAATCTAGATCATGATTTTTATTGCCAAGAATATTTCTAGCACTTTTTGATTCCTTAATTATACACTTTTTTAAAGTAGCTGGTTCTTCCTGACCGTTCTCTACCCCATCCTAAAGCACTGACTCATATTCTAAAAAATCAAGATTTCAAGATTTATGATACTTTTGTTACTTTAAAAATAGAATATGCAAACCGAAAATTTTGTTCGCGTACGTATTTATTTTTTACAATGCTGTTGTTGCTATAAAAGATTTTCATGTTACTCTTAACGTCACCTCTCTGCCCAACTGACGCTCCATGCTGACCCAGATCGACCAACATCTTCAGCAACTATGCTTGGATACTCTCCATCGGAGGTCGTCCTTTATCAGGCCGCATCTTGAGACGTTTGGTAAGATGAGCATTTGTTTCAAATTCTTCATCAAGAATCTTCTTTCTGTTCAATCTGCTTGCCTTTCGACGTTGCTGATTTGGTTTCTTCTTCTTTAGGTCCATATTTAACGATTTCCTACGGTTGATCAGGTCAGACAGCGTCTTTTTCTGTATAGCTGAAAGCATGTCAATTCGCTCTCTAATCAGTAGGCTGAAAATCTCGGAATTAATATATAGTACCCAAATCTTTGGAAATTGCATTCAATTTAGAATATGAAAAATTAGAGTGAACCGTTTTGTCCGAAGTTTACATGTTTAGCGTTTGAAAACCTTCAGTGTATCTTTCGGCTTCGAAGCTTCAGTTTTTTCACAATAGGATTCGTTTTTTATATCTCGCACGACAAAATACATTGACTAGCGTTTGAATCAAATCAAAATTCGCCACCAAAATTAACACAATAGGATTTTCAACAAAACAAAACTTCGACGAAGTTTCAGAATGAAGCACAACTCGTGCGTTTCGTGCTCATTGACGATAAGAACATGTATGACAACAGTAAACAATTTTTTGCACTCACACAACTAAAGTGTATATTTTTATTAACCGTACACTTAAACTTTTCGAAGCCTTTTAATACGAAGTTTTCGTATTAACGCTGATAAATTTAGATTACCTAATGCAAAATTGTTGGATGTCACATTTGTGTAACCCACCTCCCCCCCCTGTCACATATTGTCATAAATTCGATACCCCCCCCCTAAAGAGTGGACGTCATTTTTGAATTACCCCTAGGAAGAAGTATCTGCCAATTAGGCTTTTTGACGTTTAATCACCTTTCCCTTTCTAGCACATGCAGAGGAATTATGGTTTGTTTTCCTCCAGAAGATTTTCCTTCTTACTTGCACTCCTTTGTTTTAAATGGCGCTGTAGTGTGCGTGCGTTCAAGGTCACTTAGCCTAATTCCCTTGATTTCGCTCCGCAAATGGCTATCACAAGTGAGGTGACAAAATAACATGTGCGGTGCCAGTAATTTGGGATGTCAGTGACAATACGCCAATGACGTCTATATAAGGTCTGGGCGAACGTAACTGCTTGCTTGTATTGGAAGCAAAAATGTAAATATTGAATCCTAGAGGGTTTGAGCTGTTTAGTGGAATACCTGTAACTAGAAATTAGAAGAAAGACTTCTTCAGTGTCTCGTACTAATAACTCGACGAATAACTCGAAGTCGAGTTATTAGTACGAGACACTGAAGAAGTCTGCACATTGTAGACGAAATACGCGTATCTGTCGAAGATAAGCAAAGGTAGTTGGAATTAAATGGAGAATACTAATTTTTCTTCTAATTTCAAGTTTCACTTCCCGAATCACATGAAAGTTAGTTGAATTTCTAGTGGATATTTTCCACTGATTATGTGAATTTTCTTTTGGGTGTAGTATAATAAGTGATTTTTGCTCATTTCACTAATATTGTTGTAGCAACTGGGCCAGCCCTTATATAGGCGTCATTGACACTTTATTGACAACTTCAAGCACGACTTTGAATAAATGATTCTTTTCAGGCCTACTATTCAGCTTTAAAATAGTTGAAAATTATAACGTATTGTCATTTAATTTCGTTATTAATCGTTTGAATGTTGAACATTTCAGTACATGCTCCTATCAACGGGGGTCGTATTGCTTGCCTTACGATTAAAACATATCTAAAGCCGTCATACACTAGCGATAAAAAATATATTTATTTTAATTTCATATAAAATAAATATATATGAAATAGTGCTCCACCTTATCTTTTAAGAACATTGCACGACTAAAGTACTATTCAAACACCATGCGATGCATCATTCGCTCTGCAAAGGATGACAAATATGAACTGTTATTTAATTTCTATGACGAAGGTCATCGTACGATTTCGCAACACACCCAGAGAACAAGACTGTTCGTAATTTAATTTAACGAAAATGGTCCTCGGTACACATACTTCAACCGACTCCTTCCACCAGCGTCGAATGACCCAACCGAGAGGCAACATAAACATGTGGAAATTACATCTGAGGTAGCCCCGTCCCATCTGATCCGAAGAAGGTGGCAGGAACCCTCCGCTAGACTTTGCGGAGGCGAATTCCAAGACGACGGCGGCAAAAAGAGAGACAAATGAGCGTCGAAATTAGATTAGCCAGCAAAACGACCAGCAGCATTTTCGGTGAGTGCGTGATTTCGACCCAAAGTCGTCCGTACCGAGAACTGCGGTTCGGTAGATGATGGATGCTGGCTATCCAGTGGACATATGTCTCAGAAGAATTACAACTATTTCTCATCTCTGGTCGTTTGCTGCTTGGAATTGTGCGGCAATCGAATCGCAAGGGTGGTTTTGTTTCGGCGAAGTCGACTTCTTCGAGTGTGGTTCGTTTATGACGCGTCCGAGTTAATGGTGAGAATTCTAATCAACCCGAATGACGAGGGTGATTCGAGCGAGATTGTCTTGTGGCTTGTATAAATATTTCATTGTTTGACTGGGGATCACATTTGTCATGTGGGACTCGGGAATGTAGTTGTGCTTCTTCGGGAAAAATCTTGTATTTTCCCAATTAATTCCTGACATCGAGAATGAGATTGCACTAAATTCCACCACGAGTCACTGTTGTTCTTATCGGGTGCACATGACCAGAAAACACAAACGTGCAACCAGCGCCGACCCATTTAATTGCCTGTCAATCACACATTAAACACATCACGTCTCCTCTCGGCAGGAGAATCAACTTCAGAGACAGAGTTTCGGCGTCCGTTAATATGACGGGACCTCGTCGTCCTTTGATGCTCACGGAAAGCCAAAGCTCAAAAGAGGTCAAAGCGACGTCAAAAGGGACGCAACAAAGCAACAACTCTAATGTGGTGTAAATGAAACGATTGTTTTTACTCCAGTTAACCATCATCCGCCAGAGACACAAAGTTTCCGGTTGAATGTTTCCTGATTTCTTGCTATGCCTTTGTGTGATGTGTGGGTTCGCTTTTTGAGCCTCCGGCCAGAGGATGGACAGTGCGATGATGATGATGATGATGATGACGATGATAAAGACTGAAAATGAGAGGGTCATTTTCCACGTCGACGAACAGAGGGATGTGGTTTTTCATCAATCATGTGATGAGCTGATTTTCGAGTTTCATTTCTGTTAGAATTGGAGATACGAGCTCTCGTGAACTGAGAATATTTCTCTTAAACTTGTTTCGTAAACACAGTATTCGTTCATTGAACACGTATCTTGAAAATTGAAACCATTTGAATCGTATCGATTGTCATCTTTCAATTCACGCAAACCAGCCAATCGCTGCTCGTCTTCTATCGTACCCGAACATGCTGATATTTTTTAAAAATTTTATTCATTTGAAAAAAATATCACGATGAAGTCTTCTCTTCTCACGGCTGCGCTTTTCTTAAGGTTCATTATGAGTCCATAAAGCAGATTTGTCAAACATGCATGTAATGAGAGCACCTTCGAAATGTATCTTTTTTTTTTCTTTTTTCAACAAAATTGCCGTAGTTCTTTGTATTACTTTCGTACCATGCAGGAATGTTCTTGTTGAACATAAAATTCTCCTTATTTTGACGGGGACATCATTTTCGTTGCAGAAAACAACAAATACATTAGTAAGTTAAACCAAAGATACCATAATGCAAAACGATACGCGACATCCATTTTTCTCATATATTATGCAAGCGACAACCTCTGCATTAATAAAGACTGCCATCTGTTGAGAAAATAGCTCATAAAATTGAGTTTCTGAATAACAAAAGATTTATCGTGTATGTCCTAGGTCATGCTACAAAAGAAGACAAACGGTATTCGGAATCGACTCAAATTTCAATTATAATTTACAAAAAACACAAACAAGTGCATGCAGCGAAAACACTCTTGAATATGTTGGAAATCCAGTACAATTCCTCACAATTTAATGTTATATAAATAGATAGAATGCATATATTTGTTTTCAATTCACCATGTTGCCCCGGAAAAGTGAGAAAAAATTTGATAAGAATTTTAACTGGAAAACAACTCAAATTTTTGTTCTTTTGGTGGTCGTTCGTATGTAAACAAACACCATTATCCACCGGATGCAGAACAGAAGAGCAACAGAATGTAAAAGCACGGATAAAATTTTCGGAGACAGCGATCTGGCTTCTGAACGATTTTATTTCTGGAATGTTTTTTTCAAATTGGCCTATCTGGTTGATGGATTTTCTCCATCGACGTTCTTTTAATTACCACAGCTATTCAAATGTATTTCGTTCCAAATAGGCCACAAATTTTGATAACAAAATCTGTTAAACTATAAGATACTGAAAGAAACATAAACATCTTTTTGTAGCTGAGGTATTGGCGAAAAAACAAGTCTATGAAAAAATCGATCAAAACAGGTAAGCCTATTTGAAATAAGATCGTAGATTTTCTTGTTACGGAAATGTTGTGTCGCTGGTTTACACGCTCATTCGGATTTACCCAATATAGAGTAACTTGTCCCCTTTTTCATAAAACAGGCTGAAACGTCAAACCATGGGTAAGGCAATTTATGGAAGTTGCTAAATCTTACTCGGTTCTTCATAAATCTGGTTCATTCCTTTATTTAGCTGTTAGACTATAGTGAATAGTGTAGTCATTTTTCCAAGAAAGGTATGAATTCTAATAAATTCAAATTTACAAACGATCATTCCGCTAATGGAGCAGATTGCAGCGACAGTAAATGCGGTAACGTACCACAAATTGGGCGGTATTATAACTTTTGTTCTGTTTTATATTAAATATCAAACAAAAATACATTCTCAAAATTCTAAAGGGTGATACGGTCAAAATTTGGTCAAGGGAAAACGCGTGTAAATCGGTGAAATCGTTTATTTAAAAAATCAAATTAAATTTCTTTTTCAAGTTCAATTAGTATAAAATTCAGGAAAAATATTCAATTAGGCTTCCGCTTTTCCAAATCCAAATTGCCGGGCCTTACGCTTGACCCCTGCCATCAGATTTTGTACAGCCACCTTGTCCACCTTCTTCGCCGCAGAAAGCCAGTTTGCCTTGAACTGCTGCTCGTCCTTAGCAGTTTTTTTAGTCTTCTTTAGGTTCCGCTTGACAATAGCCCAGTATTTCTCAATTGGGCGGAGCTCTGGCGTGTTGGGAGGGTTCTTGTCCTTGGAAACCACCTGCACGTTGTTGGCGGCGTACCGCTCCATGGCCTTTTTACCGTAATGGCAAGATGCCAAATCCGGCCAAAACAGTACGGAACAACCGTGTTTCTTCAGGAAAGGCAGCAGACGTTTATTCAAACACTCTTTCACGTAAATTTCTTGGTTGACAGTCCCGGAAGTTATGAAAATGCTGCTTTTCAAGCCACAGGTACAGATGGCTTGCCAAACCAGATATTTCTTTGCGAACTTTGACAGTTTCGTGTGCTTGAAAATATCTGCTACCTTTCCCCTTCCTTTTGCCGTATAAAACTCCTGTCCCGGAAGCTGCTTGTAGTCGGCTCAGTCAAACTTCCTCAGCATCGTCGTGTACAGCCTCCGGGATCGCGCTTTGGCCGTCGTATTTTGTTTATCATCGCAATTTGGAGTCACTACCTTCTTGTAAGTCGATAGTCCGGCTCGTTTTTTGGCTCGATGCACGGTTGTAGACGATACACCCAGCTTATTTGCGGCATCTCGGAGAGATAGGTTAGGGTTTCGCTTGAAACTACCGGCAACTCTCTTTGTCGTCTCAGCGGCTTCCGGTTTTCGATTTCCCCCCGATCCAGACTTCCTGGCTGTCGACAAACGTTCCCCAAACACTTTAATTACAGTTGTAACGGTTGATTTGGCAACTTTTAGCGATTTTGCCAACTTTGCGTGCGAGTAGCTCGGATTTTCGCGATTTTATAAAACATTTGATGGTTTCTGTAATTATTATTACCGATTTTTAAATAATAATAAAAATACAGCCTTCGGTAATACGTATAACCGAATAATTTCAGTTTCAGAAAAAAAACTGGTACCTGCAAGTGTCTAGCCTGTGAACATGTTGTTTATTATCGCCGTAAAAAAAATGTTTATAATCACCATAAATTTAAAAAAACTGTAAAAATAATATGTTTGTGTACATGTGTGTATTTATGAAAAATACTATAAATGAATGAAAGGATGAACGTGATTTTCCAGCTCAAGCCCAATATTGATAGGTAATAAATACTTCGAGTAATTCGATTTTCATTCAACTTTATTTGCAGGTGAACTTAATTGAGCATGTATAACCATACCACAAATTAAATATTGAAACTACAGATATGACAAACTTTTTTTCCAAATCATAAAGAAGAAAAAGCCAAAAGAGCCCGGGGTATTTTTTTATTTAAATATTTTATCCAATTTCCAGAAAAACTACAGTTTATAATAATGGTTAAAACTAAGTAACCAAATAAATTGAAGGTTTAACCACACAGATAAAAAGAAACATTGAATTTTCTGCGTTTTCTAATGCACATAAAGGGAATGCTAGATTTGGCAGAAAACTATAGGATATTTCATGCAAATTTAAGCCAGATAACGCCTGAATCTAGCCTATTGTATGAAAGATTGCAAACATTGTTGTATGCAAACATTGCTTACGCCTCCTTTGGTTTGGAACTAGACGAAGCGAAATTTTACGCGCTTTTTAAAATTATTTTTTTTCTGTGCACGGTTTACACCCAGTTACACAATTTAGAGTAGCTCCATTATTACGATTTTGGTTTACCTTTACTCAATTCTGGGTAAATCCGGATGAGCGTGTATAAGGTAAAAAGAACGTGTAACTGTCAATTAACAGTGTACTTGTTGGATTTTTGTTCACCAGGTAGCGTTATTCGTGCCTCCTGTATATCGCAAGCAGTGCTGTTCAATGTAATTCCGGTCAAAAAGGAAAAATTTACCAATAACAATAACATGGTTCAACAGCTAAATTTATGACGCTCTTGACAAATTCTATAACTTTGTCTTAGAGTGCATTACCATAACTGGTATATAGAAAGTGTTATATTCAAATGATATTCAACGATGAATATCATTTAAATATTCAGCTATTGCGCTCTCACGTCGTAGGGTTTAAAGCTAGAACAATACATTGTGAACCAAATTTATGAAACTAATCGAACACAACAACTTCTTCATACGCGCTATTGTGAAAACCGGTTTCTGAAACGACTTGTTGGCAGATTTAGCGCATTGGGTCAAAATGACTATTTACAGCACTGATCGCAAGTGTCGTTTATCTTTTTGCATTATGTTATCGTTGGTTAAACGAACAATTTCAAAAAGGCAAAAAAAAAACTTAAGGGGGGATATACAGTAAGAATGACCAGGAAATTCAATTCTTTGTTTTTGCATAAAAAGTAAGTAAATTTCCCGTAGAATACGCTCCTGAAACCCTTTCTTTTTTTCTTTTTTTTTTCAAAATTCGAACTCCAAGTGTATAAAGGGTATAAAGAACTTTCAACACGTTTTTCTCAAAACAGCATTTTCGGAGTTTATGCCGATGATAACTCGAAAACTAATTATTCGATTAAGCTGAAACTTATAGAATTTCTTTATTATAGTATTTTCTTCTATATGAATTAAAAATAATTGTAATATTTCATTATTATATATTAGTAAATGCATTTGTTTGTCATAACACCTAAATACGGTTTCCATACGACAATTGATAAAAATCTTAAGTGTTAACAAGTACAATATCCCCTTCCCTGTCATAAGCTAAACTTATGACTTTCATAACAGATCCTTCTGCCGCAAATTCATATGCAACTGTTATACAATTCTTAATTTTTTTTGCCTCAGTGCAGTATAAACTAAATTTTATTTTCAGTGTATACTGTGATAGACATTCGTTTAGCCGAGCGCTATGATTTTTTTTTATTTCTTTTAAAACACCGAAAACATGTTTTCAATTGGGATATCTCTGATCATTGTGGTAGTGAACCACTTGAACCACTTTCATGAGAAGAAACCAGTTTGCATGCACACACACATCAAACCAATAATGGCGGATGTTAACATTCAAGCAACGTTTTCATCCTAAAGCTATGTTCATTTAGAATCCGGAATAATAAAATCATCTGTATCTCGGTAACTGATTGACGTACAAATAAGTTTAACACACCAAAACAAAGATAACTCACCGATCTTTAAGGAATAATATCAATACAAATCATTTCTCTTCGTTTCTAATGAAAATTCACACATTTTGGTCATTTGAGTCACGTCCCGAGCTGTTTTTCTACTTTTCTTAAGCATCCGCTTCATTATTGCCCAAAATCTCTTGATGGGCTGGGTGGATTTATCTTTTAATCCATGACATCTATGTTATTATCGCAGTACCACTGCATGGCTTCCCGGCTGTAGTGACAACTCGCCAAATCTGGCCAAAACTTCATTGAAACTTTATGGGCTTAAATGAAAAGTAGTACGCGGTTTTTGAGGCATTCTTCCTTGCACAGCTTCGAGTCCATCGTCTCATTCGTCACAAACACTTTGGTCTTTGTTCCGCAGCCGCATATCCCTTGCCAAATCCTCAGTTTTTTGGCAAATTTACACATCTCCGCGTGCTGTCGCGATGTAGAATTTTTGGCCAGGAATCTGTCCGAAATTCATTTTGTGTGAAATTCTATTGTATTTGTGTGCGATTTCATTACCTGATAGTCCAGAGTTTGCTCTGACGGTTCTCAACACCTTCTGGTTCAGCTTGCGGTCATATGTTCCACTACGACGCTTATCTTGAGGCATTCACGCTCTTTCGCTTCCTAAACGTTTGAGCACATCATACACGGTTGATTTGATCTGGAATGGCGATAATATCTGTAAGAAGTAAGGTCACTCTAATGTCTCAATCGCACGGAGCACTGGTTGGGGCGAGAAAATGGTGCGAAATTACATCAAAAATAGGGTCAACATATAACAATAAAGCTCCTACCATAAGACGCACCAAAGTTTTTTTTGAGGCTATAAGGCCAAATCAGGAAGCGGCTGTCCTGCTCCCAAATAAAGCGAAAACTTGATTTTAACATTACCAACAAATTGCTCGAATTTTGAATGAATTGCTAAACGGAAGAAAAGCTGATTCTTAACCTTCATAAGCAAAACCAGCTCAAATTCTCCCGGCATTACATGGATTAGAAGACTGGAAGGTGAAATATTGTGTTTTCTGACGAGAAGAACCTAAATTTAGACGGACCGGACTGTTACAGTCGCTACTGACATGATTTGAATCAAACTGCGGCCATGAGATCGAAATGGAACATTTGAGATGGAAGTTTGTTGGTTTTTGGTGCCTTCTCCTACCATGCAAAACTTTTGTTTGCACAGATTTATTTCATTCCAACCCTGATCAATTCCATCATAAACCTGAGGTTTTTAAAAACGTTGGATCGGTCATATTGAGAATGCAGCGAATGAGGATATCGTTTTTTAGCAGGGCAATAATACAGGTCTGCAAGCAATCCTAATCGTGATTTTTTGAGAAAAACCTTCCGCAACTGGACTGACAAGCACGCAGCCCAGATACCATTAAAATCCTCTGGGGAATCTTGGCTGCAATGGTTTATGGCTTTAAAAGAATAAATATTTTCAATTCGATGCCACGACACATTGAACGTGCGCCAACACTTTCAGAATTAAAAAAAAATAGGTAGTGTACCGGAGAGCATGTCTTCATCAGCTCTCTCTGACAGCCGTTTTAACTCAGTTATGAGTCGATTTTGACTCACTTTCGTCAAAAGTGAAGTCACTCAAATTTGCGTAAATGTTACTGGCATTGGCAAGTCGACAAATCAAAAACATCAATCTGATTTGAATCGTTGTTTTTGATTTGTCGGCTTGTCAATGCCAGTAACATTTACTCAAATATGAGTGACTCCACTTTTGACGAAAGTGACCCAACGATAAAATAATAATGCTTCGCTGTTGAGCGGCAGCTATGGCATCACTGTTGCTTTTGAGAGAGCCTATGTTTCCTCTCTTCTTTGTTAACCATGGATATATCGCACCGATTGTAACGTGAAGCCTGATGTCTCTTGCATTTGTTTGTTTTTAAACGAAGCATTCCGTTTGTCGACACAGTCACAGCCAATAACATTTGCGTGAGAGTAAATTAAATAAGAAATACACATTGCCAATCTAAAGATCAATGACAAACTAAAATTTTTGGTCGTGTAGGTCTGTCTGATAACCTACTAGTAGACGAGTTTGTGATCGTAGCAATCGACATTTTTTGGTTGATTGTTTTCGAGAGCGGATGGGTAAAACGAAGGAGCGGGTTGAGGAAATTGACGTTTGCAGCAAATCATGAACTGGTCTATTTCAGTTTGCCTTTGCACACATTCACGGAATCGCACTTATACAATATTGTTAGTTTCATTGCCCAGTGAACAAGCGAACAGAACAGTTCGTTCGGTCAGCTCTCCGTTGCTTTGGAAGCTTTTCACAAGTTGTTTCAAGCCCTCAGCTCTAATTTTTTCTGAATCGCGAGTGAAATAAAGTCTTGGTTTTCGGAAGTAGAAAACGTTGAGTGTTAAACAGTGCAACAACGCCATTTATTGCAATTAGCAATATTGCCACGATCGAAAGGCCATATTGTTCCACATCTATACGGCACGCACACCAGCAGGCCATCGTGTGAAGCGTGCAGTCGATCATCTGCTAACCACCACCGACCAGTATCACCAGTATCATTATTATCATCGTTCAGCTACACGCCTAGCCGGTACACGCGGCTACTCATCGTCGCTCGGCAGCAGCAGCAGCACATTCGTCGCCCGTCTGCAGTAGATCAGTGATACATATAAGATAAGTTTTTTAGTAGTATATAAGATAATTTTTATTTCTTGCTCTTTTGAATTCATTATAATCGTATTGTGTGTGAGTGTGAAGAGTGACTGAGAGTGTGTGAGTGTGTGTGCTTAGGTTTAATTTGTGTATCTGTGATTGATTGTAGTTAATTACGTTAGTGGTTGAGCGCCATAAGCTCCCACAAGCGAGCCATGGATGATTTATCGGAAGATGAATCATCTATGGCGCAAAATGATGGGGTAGCTCTTAAAGTTACCCGATCGCGCTCTTATCCAGATAGTTCAGCTGGTCCTTGGGTTGTCTATTTTCGGCCCAAAACGAAACCTCTCAACATTTACCAGATTTCAAACGATCTGACGAAGCGATTCTCGGCCGTGACCGAGATAATTAAGGTGAGACACAATAAACTAAAAGTCGTTGTGTCCAACCTTAAACAAGCTAACGAAATTGCTGTCTCTCAATTTTTTACACTGGAATATTTAGTGTACATCCCAGCTCGAGGTATTGAGATAGAAGGTGTGGTCTCCGAAGCGAGTTTGACCTCTGAGATCCTGTTGAAGCAGGGGGTTGGTCGATTTAAGAACCCTCTGCTTCATTCAGTCAAGATACTCGATGTGCGAAAAACTAGGCACAGTATCGATCACTAAGGGTGAAAAGAAATTTACCCCTCAGACTCGTTTCGTGTGACTTTTTCTGGTTCAGCTCTCCCTCAATACGTCGAGTTGGGAAAACTTCGACTACCTGTGCGGTTGTTTGTACCTCGGGTAATGATCTGCGAAAAGTGCAAGCAGATGGGACATACGACCTCCCATTGCAGCAATAAGGCACGCTGCTCTAATTGTGGGGAGAAGCACGAGGATGGCGCCCGTGCAGACAGCACACCAAAATGCGCTTTCTGCAAGGAAACTCCTCCACATGCTCTCTCATCATGCCCGGCGTACAAACAACGCGGGGAAAATTAGAACGCTCGCTAAAACAGCGTTCCAGGCAATCTTTCGCCGAAATGCTGAAAAAGCCTCACCATCACCCAATGTCAATACAAATCCCTTTGCTCCTCTGTCAGATGACGAGTCTGACTTTGATTTGGCTGAAGAGGGAACATCATTCAGCTTTCCGGAAGGTGCTTCACGGAAGCGAAGACGCGTCCGCCCACGGAAAGTTGCTGAACTGGAGCCCAAAACCAGCTTGCCCAATTCAAGAAAAGGTGGAAAAAAGGAAAATCCTAGTCCACCTGGTTTTCGTAGTACTAACTACACCCAGGACTTTCCATCTCTCCCGGGGACTTCCAAAATCCCTGAAGCCCCAATTTTAAGAACAGAAGCCCCCTCCTCTAGTGGGCTGTTCTCATTTGATGACATTGCCGAAGGTATCTTTAAGTACCTCGAAATTTCTGACCCTCTCAAAAGCATTGTTTTGGCAATGCTTCCAACAGTGAAGACCTTTTTGAAGCAATTGACAATTAAGTGGCCCATCCTTGCAGCTATCATTTCCTTCGATGGATAATTTTCCAAATGAGGTCGGGGATTTGATCACTGTTCTACAGTGGAATTGTCGAAGTTTGATTCCTAAATTGGAATCATTCAAATTTTTAGCTCACAATACCGGTTGTGATGCATTCGCTCTTTATGAAACATGGCTCTCTTCCGAAATCAATCTTCCGATTCATGATTTCAATATTATTCGTCTTGATCGTGAGGATTCGCGTGGAGGGGAGTACTTTTGGGGATCAAAAAGTGCTACTCCTTCTATAGAGTGAATTTTCCTCCAATTCCAGGTATTGAAGTTGTCGCATGTCAGGCTGTTATTAAAAATACAAGCCTTTGCATTGCTTCTGTGTATATTCCTCCTAGAGCCTCAATTAACCGAAAACAACTTTCAGATATTTGTTCAGTCCTTCCTGCTCCACGGTTGGTCATGGGAGATTTTAACTCTCACGGTACAGGCTGGGGAGAACTGTACGATGACAACCGGTCTTCCCTGATATATGACCTCTGCGACAACTTTAATATGACAGTTCTTAACAATGGAGAAGTAACACGTTTGGCTGGTACATCCTCAGTTGGCAGTAGATTAGACCTCACACTTTGTTCGAATTCATTATCGTTGGATTGCACATGGAATGTGATTCAAGATCCCCACGGTAGTGATCATTTGCCCATAAAAATTTCGGTTGCCACCGGGTTCAATTCGTCGAAATCTGTTAACGTCACGTATGATCTTACCCGTCACATCGATTGGACAAAGTTTAGGACAGCAGTAGATGAAGCCGTAACGACGGTAGAAAGGCTTTCACCGCTGGAAGAATATAACTTCCTCTCCAACCTGATCTTAGACAGCGCGCTTCAAGCTCAAACTCGACCAGTTCCAGGGACGTCATCTCGCAGGAAACCTCCTTCTCCATGGTGGGATCAGCAATGCACCGAGGTTTACCGTAAAAAGTCCGACGCGTTTAAAGTTTTCCGTAGACGTGGAACACCTGAGCACTTCGAAGTTTACACGGCTCTCGAACGCGAACTTAAGAGCCTCATCAAGGCCAAGAAACGCGGTTACTGGCGAACATTCGTGAACGGGCTATCGCGCGAAACGTCGATGAGTACTCTTTGGAACACGGCGCGAAGGTTGCGTAACCGAACTACGAACAACGAGAGCGAGGAGTACTCAGACCAATGGATCCTCAAATTTGCGCGAAAAGTGTGTCCAGATTCGGTGCCGGCACGGATGATTCCTCGCGAAAACACGAATTCGATAGATGAGATTAGCCAACCCTTTTCAATGGTAGAGTTCTCTCTCGCACTCCTCTCGTGTGGCAATACGGCTCCAGGGGCTGATAGGATCAAGTTCAACTTGCTTAAGAACCTCCCGGACGTCGCTAAGAGGCGCATGTTGAACTTGTTTAATCAGTTTCTCGAACTCAACATTGTACCGCATGATTGGAGGCGGGTGAGAGTTATTGCCATTCAAAAACCTGGTAAGCCCGCGTCCGACCACAACTCCTATCGACCCATCGCGATGTTATCCTGTATTCGAAAGTTGTTGGAGAAAATGATCCTCTTCCGTCTGGACAAATGGGTTGAGACGAACAACCTGCTTTCAGATACTCAATATGGTTTCCGTAGGGGTAAGGGAACGAACGACTGTCTCGCGTTGCTTTCCACGGATATTCAGTTAGCTTTTGCTAAAAAGAGCAAATGGCTTCTGTATTCTTGGACATAAAGGGGGCTTTTGATTCAGTATCTGTTGAAGTTCTTTCAGATAAACTCCACGTTTGTGGCTTTTCACCATTAATGAACAATTTTTTGTACAATTTGCTGTCAGAGAAACATATGAGCTTCTCTCATGGAACCTCTACAGCTTCACGATTTAGCTACATGGGTCTCCCCAGGGATCATGTTTAAGCCCCTTTTATATAATTTTTATGTCAAAGACATTGACGGTTGTCTAGGTGACAACTGCACGTTGAGACAACTTGCAGATGACGGCGTAGTGTCTGTCACGGGACCCAATGGGGTCGATCTGCAAGGACCCTTACAGGATACCTTGGACAATTTGTCTACTTGGGCTCTAGAGCTAGGTATCGAATTCTCTACGGAGAAAACTGAGTTGGTCGTTTTTTCTAGGAAGCATAACCCAGCACAACCGAAGCTTCAAATTTGGGGTAAGCCGATAACTCATTCTATGTCCTTTAAATATCTTGGGGTCTGGTTCGATTCTAAAGTGCACCTGGAGATCCCATATTGAGTATGTGAAGCGAAAGTGCCAGCCAAGGATCAACTTCTCTGCACAATTACCGGGACCTGGTGGGAGCGCATCCGCAAGATCTTCTAACGTTGTACCGGACAACGATTTTGTCGGTTATGGAATACGGTAGTTTTTGTTTTCAGTCAGCGGCTCGGTCGCACTTCATTAAACTGGAACGTATTCAGTATCGGTGTCTTCGTATCGCGTTAGGTTGCATGCACTCGACTCACACCATGAGTCTTGAAGTGCTGGCTGGCATTTTGCCACTCTCGGATCGGTTTTCAGAATTATCTCTCCGGCTCCTCACCAGGTGTGAAGTTATGAACCCCAGGTGATCGAAAATTTTGAGAAGCTCCTTGAGTTGAATCCTCAAACCCGCTTCATGACCTTGTACCATTTGTACATAACACAGGATGTCAGCCCTTCGCCGAACATTTCCAATCGTGTTTGCTTCTCCGATTTCGACAATTCGGTTCATTTTGATTTATCCATGAAGCAGGAGCTTCATGGAATCCCAGAGCATCATCGTCCTATGATTGCTCCGGTGATTTTGCTGCAAAGTTTGGCCAAGTTGATTCCACTAAATCGTTCTTCACTGACGGATCTTTGATTGAGGAGTCAGCAGGCTTTGGTATATTTAATAAAATTTATAGCGCCAACCGTAAACTTCAAGCACCTTGTTCCGTGTATGTCGCTGAATTAGCGGCAATACATTTTACGCTAGAAATTGTTGCCTCACTAACACCGGATCATTTTTTCATTTTCACGGATAGTCTCAGTTCTATAGAGGCTATTCGCTCATTGAGGCCGGTAAAGCACTCCTCGTATTTTCTCATGAAAATACAGGAGCTTCTAAGTGCTTTATCTTCGCGTTATTTTATCATCACCTTTGTATGGGTCCCATCTCATTGTTCGATTCCGGGCAATGAGAAAGCGGACTCGCTTGCAAAGGTGGGCGCTATGGAAGGCGATATTTGTGATCGACAAATCGCCTTCAACGAATTTTTTCCTATTTTTCGTCAACAGTCACTCGTCAACTGGCAATATAAATGGAGTAAAGGAGATTTGGGGCGATGGCAACATTCTATCATCCCAAAGGTGTCGAAGAAATCTTGGTTCAGGGGATGGATGTGGGTCGAGACTTCATTCGTGTCATGTCTCGCCTCATGTCCAATCATTATTCTTTGAACGCTCATTTATACCGGGTTGGGCTGAGGGACAGCAATCTCTGTGAGTGTGGACAAGGCTATCAGGACGCAGATCACGTTATTTGGTCTTGTGCTGAACATTCTGGAGTCAGATCTGAGCTTTATGATTCCCTTCGGGCTCGAGGGTAGACAACCCAATGTGCCAATTCGAGATATTTTGGCTGTACGTGATTTGGAGTACATGAAACTCATTTATGTGTTTTTGACTAACATTAGCATTAGATTGTAGTTAGTTTAACCTGTATGTTTAGTATAAGTTTTTTTATATGTGTGTGTATGTGTGTGTTTTTTTTTCTTTTTCAAGAAATGTTCAAGTCAAAAGAAAACCATAAATTGTATAGTTATAAGTGTTGAGATAATTTAGAATTTAAATTTAATGTGTTATGTAAACCATACTTTAAATTCCCACCCTCTTTCCCATCCGTAATTTGTAATTCCTATTAACCTCGAGACGGCCGCGAGTAATCGGCTCTATCCTCCTAACTTTAGTTTTAAGATAAATGATGTATAAAAGTATGAAAATTTGGCTCTGTAAAGTTAATTCGATTGAGCCTGGACAAATAAATGATTATTTAAAAAAAAATAATATTGTTAGTTTATGTACAGATACGGAGCTGAAGAAAACATTTTTTTGATCGGAAAGCAATCTGCGTGCTTGTAAAAAGTCCCTGCAATTGGGAACTTTATTCCATGGCTATGCAATTTTCTGAGTCTAATGCTCGTTGCTAAAGGTGTGTGCCAATAGAACAGAACTAAGCACAGGGATTAATGTCTAAATATTGGCAATTCTAATTATAGATTGCATTCAGCTTCACCAAATGTCTCAGGTGCTGAATAAACTGCTTATAACCCGTCCCTTATCCTATTTCACACGTTAGAACTGTGTGCGTTAGCAAATTTTTGTGTCATTTATGAAAATTGTAAGTGACGGTCTTTTACTTTTATAATACGGATTATTTTGTTTGGACTTTTTCTTGTACGGTTATGTTGCTTATTTTTTTGTTTGTACAAATGAAAATTGTGTTTGACGAAGTTCTTTATAAACGGATTACGATGAGTTAGCTAATTTCTTTTTTCCTACTTTTTCTTTCCACTTTTACCAATTACAAACTATTTTGTGTGTGACGATGACTATGGAAATTTGTTTCATGTTGTGGTAGTTTAAAAAATAAAAAAATAAAGAAAGTTGTCTACAAAAGTTTAAGCCTTGCGCGTGAAATACTGTTATAAAGGTCTTCTTTGTGAATTTATATAAAAAAATGGCCTTTGATGGTTGAGAATATACCATGAAATGGTAGTGGGAGTTCCTTGTCAATTCTGTCGAGGTTGAAAGTAAAGTAAAGTTTGACTAGGACCGGTCCAGGATTTTGTCGTTTTAGAAATTTTCTCGATTTTCCTGGTTGGGTATATCCCAAAACTCAGCTATCGAATCCATAAGCGTTGGAAACGCATTGGCTATGTAGCGGGCAGGATTCGTTTTTTTGCATAACTGGTTGAATTGTTTTTAAATAAATTAGGGTAGGGAAAGGCTTAAGCACCCCGGGACCCTATTCCAAGCACGGGTAAAATGTTAACGCTTATAGCAACTCTGTTATTTTATCAACTGAGACTTGTTGGGGTTCAACCGTTAAAATTTTTGAAGTTTTAGTCGATACGTTTAATGTATTTAGAGACGATCGAGATAAATCGTTATCCAATAAAAAATCCAGTGATGGCGTGTTAAAAGCAATTTCATCTGAATATGGATCAGAGGAAATTACTTTTAAAAAAATTGTGGTTTCGAAAAAAAAACCGCAGAGCTCAAGGATCATTTTAATGTAATGACCACGGTTGTTCCGGATGTTGTGGAAGACTACCTGGTGCCTAACCATAAGCTCAATGTTTTCAAAGGGTCGCCAACTATCTGTTGAACAACTTTGCTGAAGATATTAGGATGTTATTTTACCACGTTACCCCACAATCTGAGTTCGGATCCAATTATCTCAAATCCCATATGCACAAATTAATCCGCACAATAGGTTATCTATACGGTAGGAGGTTGTTTTGATAAAAATATCCGCATTGTCCACTAAATTTCCCACTTTTCTTAGCACTGGTCATCTCACCCCTCGGGTGGAACATCTTACCCCACCTTTTGCTTTTGAAATAGGTTAAAAAATCACCATGTTTTTTTAAACTGAAAAAAATAGTATAAAAACATAAGCAAATCCAAAACAATAACTATGTATCTAAGGAGTGTATCAAATATAAACTATTCATTCACATACATTTGCGTTGTACGCATGCATTTGTGATGGTTTTTTATGCTCTGAACACTGCATGCTGTGCGTTTGACTGTCAGCTTTCTTTTGTTTACTTGTTTGTGCGGTGCAAATTCTGCGTTTTCAAAATATCGCGTATTGAAAAGGAAGTGAAAATTAAGGTTCTGGACGCATGGCTAAGTGAGAAGGGTATTACTATGCGAAAATTGGCGAAACGGTTTGGAATTCATCATGCGAGTGTTAAAACCATCATTAATAAGTTTGGGGAACACTATTCTTTGGATGAGCTACCAGGAAGATGCAGAAAACCCTGTTCTTCCAACCCGAAACTGGAGCAGAAAGTGGTATCTCTAATCATGAAGAACAAATCAATGTCAATACGTGATTTGGCCAAAAAAGCAGGAACGAGTGTCGGAATGATCCAGCGTATCAAGAGGAGAAACCACCTGAAGACCTACAAGAAGCAGAAAATCTCGAAACAAAGTGCAGAACAGAAGAAGCGAGCAGCAACAAGGGCCCGGAAATTGTATTCGCGTCTTTTGCAGCGTCCGGATGCATGCGTTTTGATAGACGATGAGACCTATGTAAAGGAGGACTTAAAAACCCTTCCAGGTCCACAATACTTTACTGCCGTCGTTTGGAAGGATGTGAGCGATGCGGACAGGTCAATTCAAGTGGAGAAATTCGGTCGAAAGGTATTGGTATGGCAAGCAATATGTTCCTGTGGTTTGAAGTCAACCATTTTTTACACTACCGGAACTATAAATGCGGAAATCTATCGATCTGAGTGTCTCCAGAAGAAAGTGTTGCCTTTATATAAGAAGCATAGTACACCTCCACTGTTTTGGCCGGATTTAACATCGGCTCACTATGCCAAAACCACTCTCAATTGGCTTGCGGAAAAGGGTATAGATTTCGTTGAGAAAAATATCAATCCACCAAATTGCCCTCAGCTTCGACCCATCGAACGTTACTGGGCAATCGTGAAGAGGGTCTTCAAGAAGACTGGTAAGGCAGCCGGGAACATGCAGGAGCTCAAAAAAATTTGGGCTCAAGCGTCCAAAAAATGCGATGCAACACTTGTCCGGAACTTGATGAATAGCATTCGATCCAAAGTTCGAAAATTTGTGAAGGAATAACTTAAATTTTATTCGGTCTTCATTATGTTCAAGTTTAACCTCGTACAATAAAGGATCAATTTTTTGTATGAACAAAATATCGTATTCATTATGCTATACTATACATTATTTTCGATACACTCCTTATTGCAAAAACATATAAGCATGATAGACATCGCAATTTTTGGAAGAATTATGCATATTTTTCATGATATTCGTTTATTTCCTTAGCGGGTCCGTCTTACCCCGCCATCCCCTACTTAAAATAGATGGTCTTGAATAACGACGTGAGTTTGCTTTCCTACCATCTATAAACGATGTTATTGGTCAAAGAGTAAATGACGCAGACATTTTAGAGAAGCTCAACTTCTACGCTCCCACCCGTTACTTAAGAAACAGGAATTTATTTTATATAAATAATCAAAGAACTAACTTTCCCCAAAATGGACCCATAAATAAGATGATGCCTTACTATAACAAGTACACTATTGATGTTACAATGAATAAAATCAACTTAAAAAATATTTTTCTCACAATATCTGAAATAATAGAGTTAGGACAAGAGTGTCAAACCGGTGTAAAATAAACCGGTGTAAATTACACTCTGAAAATAGAACTAAGTAGCAATGATACATTTGTGTTGCTCAAACGCCAGAGATGCACGAATTAGCTGGACGTGAGATACTGAGACATTTTAAAGGGTACCACATATATATGACTTTCCGATTAAGTAATCGCAATACTACTCATCAAATTTGAAACAGACTTTCTCTGGCATTGCCACAGGATTTATCACCCGTCGAATAAATTCATGAGATTTTCTTCGCTCTGGCACTTCCTTCCTAGGAAAATCCACCACCCCTCCGTCGACCGTTTTGAGTGCCAGATATAAATTTCGCAAATTTGCAATTTCCCCCTCATTGAAATGCAAAACACTACGGATATGCCACCGAAGAAGAAGACCGAAAAAGTGCCATCCATCAAATGTGCGCGTCAAGTATTTTTATAATGTGCGAAACATGTACTTATGACGTCAGAAGCACTCAATTTTCCCTCGGCTGTCAGGCGGAGGAAAATTCCTTTGTTACTCTCGCCCTTCGTTTTGCAGAGAAAAAAAAAGAATTCCTTGCCAAATTTCACGACACCATAGGAGGAAAAAATATTAGCTTCCCCTCCGGTTCAATTCGTGCGGCAATGGGAACAATGGGAAGAATGTGTGACAAGCGAAACAAACGGAAGGCCACTTTTGCCAACAGGACCGACGATGGCACGATGGCATTAACGCACTGGCAGGCAATGCGTCAAACAGTAAATGTCTTTAATTAGAAATAAATTAGAAAACAGCTATTAAGTGTGACATTTAATATTACGTATAAATTACCCGTGCGCCAAGGTATACTGCCTCGAATGGGAACGAACGGTCTGGAGATTCCGCTCTCGATCCGGGAGGAAGGGGAAAATTGGCCACCGCAGAAGAGCAACTACACAAATATACCATTATTTGTTTTATTGTTTTCGGGATTAATCACTGAAAGGTACACTCCGGGATGCCGATGAGGGGGCGGGAAAGTATGCGAAAAGAAGAGGTGTCATGCTTACTAATGGATGCGAAGGGCACTGTTGGAAAAAAAAAAGGGGAAATCATTGTGCTTGTTTGGGTGCATGGTTTTCCAAAACGGTAAACGCTATCAATTTAGGAAGAACATATTTTTCAAATTTAATAACTGAATAAGGTCAAAATGTTTTTGGTTTTTGATGCAAAATTCCAATTGCCGTAAAATTTCCCACCGTGCTCTCGCAGTCAGTACCTCTTCCTCCTCCAACGGTGACGTTAACAACCATTGTGGCGAAAATTTATTATCTCCGGTAACTCGTTTTCGGTCTCCATCGACGAGACGAGAAAGCTTTCAGCCGTGCAGAATCCCAGCCAAAGAAAAACCAAATCTAACTCCCACCCGAAACAATACCACTGGAATAATGGTTCATTTACTTTCGTCCTGCGGAAAGAGCATGTCTTTTCATTAGCTTCCGTTGCGAGCGGAAATCTGAACTCCCCCCCTCCTTCTCGGGATCGCACTCGGATTCGGTCATGAATTCCTGATGCCTCCCGTAAATCGTAACCATGAAATTCATTCCTCCCGTGGGGCAAAACCGATCTGGGTTTGAATTACTTCTAGCGCCGCATGGCAGAAAAAAAAAGAATTCCGAAGCAGAATCAATTTATTGGCCATAAATTTTAAAATCAAATGGCTACTCGCCTCTCGGGTCGCCCGTCGTGTCAAATCGTGAGTAGGGATCCGTCCGTTCGTGTTGACGACACAGGTGACCTGAATTTGGATCCCTTCTCCGCCCTCGGAAAATTCTTCCGGAAATTGTATAAATTTAAAACTCCCAAAGGATCGACCGGATCGAAGTGAAGCTGATATCATCAACGATTGCGTTTTGAAAAAATCGAACACTTAGCAACCCGGTCACGTTTCAGTGACAGTTCTCGGCTTGGGTTGCACTCGTTTCCTCCAAACAATCCTAAATGTACTCCCAGCTAATTGTTTCCAAATATCTTCAACCTTATTACCAGCCATAAAAATATTTACCCTAACCTGTTATGGCCCATACTTATCGCTTATGTTTCCGCCAAGGCATCCGAGTTCTGCTAATCATATTGCCATGCAAACATACTCGTGTTACACTTTCCAGAGACGGCCTGCTCATGTGACGACTAACTCATCCCTTACGCAACAATCCCTCCGAATGGGATTCTCTTTGCAACCCCTTTCTTGACTAAACATATCTCCCCCTTCCCGGTAAGGACTCGGTATCGTTTCCAGAATCATAACCACTATATGTGTAGGCAATTTCCAGGCGTAAACGGTCTATGTTGTTGTTCACAGTTATTCACCTTTGTTTTCCCAGAGCACATGTGGCAATTTGTGCCCGAGTGGTGGGGGTGAGCATCCCTTCAATCTACGAAAGTCATCGTCAGGAATGTGACGCAAAAGATCTCGAATGGTAATGAGCTTTCTTCGAGCATGTCTCGAAATGTGTTTTAAGTTTATGTGGGAGCTCGGAGTAATATTTTCTCGTCGGAAGAGGATCGAAGGAGGCTACGGATAGATGTATTTTTCTTTTCGCTGCCATTATTTGCTTCATTGCTTCGATTTTCATTAAAGTGTATAGTTCATCCCAAAATGATATTGTTTGGATGTGACTCGAAAGTGACCATACAATGTGAAGAGTGGTGTCGCGTTCTGTTACGAACGGTGTGATTAAAATCTACTTACTGAGGTGGCTGAACAGGCTGATAATATTGGCCTCCTTTTGGGCTCTGAAGCTTCAGCGCAGCAAGAATTGTACTTAAAAAAAATGCAACAGACAAAAATGATCACAGGATGTTTTTGAAACTCTCAGAGAATAAATAAACACATATAAACTATGTTTCTGAAAAATTATTTATTCTACCTCCACTTCTAGGCTAAATGCCCTCACCTTGAACCTAACGCTACCCATCAAATCTTATGCAACAGGGCCGAGCACACTTTCTTGCGGTACTCCTGAAGTAAAGTTCTCGAGCGTGCGGAATTTACCGTAACGAAGGACTGGCGATCGGTCAAGTAAGAGCGAATCCACTCAACGAACCAAATTGGAATTCCTACAGCCTTTAGCTTTTCGGCTGCGTACAGGTGTGGTACTGTGTCGAAAGCTTTAGAAAAATCAACATAGATAGAGTCGACCTGCCTTCGGGATTCAACTTCTCGAAACAACTTATGGGAATAGCAAAGCAAATTCGTAGTTGTAGAGCGATGCTGAACGAATCCATACTGGAACTCCGATTTTAAAGGATGAACAACATTGTACACAGCGTTGTGAATTTACATTTAAAAGACCTTTCTGATGCAACAGATAGAAGCGATATTCCACGATAGTTTTCAACAAGGTTCCGATTTCCTGCTTTATGAATTGGCACAATTGACAAGGTCTTCCAAATTCCATGAAGTTTTCTCTCTCTTAAGTAGAGCGCGAGCAAAACTTAAGAAAAGGTGGATGAATTCCATGTACACCCGGGCCTTTTGAAATCTCAAGGTCGCTCAAGGCTTTCATGGCATCATCTGGCGAAAAATAAAGCGCTGGGAGGTTCATATTGAACTCCGATTATTTCTACCTTAGTCGAACAGTGAATTGCGCCAAAAACCCGACACTATCACACCTACTTTCAGTGCCTTCAAATCAACGTACTATGACGTAGTCATGGAAACAGTGCAGAGGTTGGTATTTTCACTTCGGATCATGTTCTTATTCTTTTGGCATGGAATGAGCCCTCTTGCCTTCGACAAGGCAACAACCATCACCAACGAAAGTGAATTGTATCTTTGTTCCCCTCTATGTTAACAAAATAAGACAAGTTGTTTTAAACAAGTTGACGAAATGTTGTGTTTTGGAGGAAACTTCTAGGAAGTAGTTAGTGTGATAAAGGGCGATACGGTCAAAATTTGGTCAATATCAACTTGACGTATTTCTTTCAATTTTGCATTTAAAAAACCTGAACACCCCTCATTTTGAAGGTGTGTGTGTGTAAAATGTTGCTCCTATTTTGATTTTGGAATTCACTCTTCAGTTGTCAAAATGCCGTCCAAGCAACAAGAGCAGCGTATCAAAATTTTGCTCGCGCATCGCGAAAATCCGAGCTACTCGCACGCAAAGTTGGCAAAATCGCTAAAAGTTGCCAAATCAACCGTTACAAATGTAATTAAAGTGTTTGGGGAACGTTTTTCGACAGCCAGGAAGTCTGGATCGGGGGGAAATCGAAAACCGGAAGCCGCTGAGACGACAAAGAGAGTTGCCGGTAGTTTCAAGCGAAACCCTAACCTATCTCTCCGAGATGCCGCAAATAAGCTGGGTGTATCGTCTACAACCGTGCATCGAGCCAAAAAACGAGCCGGACTATCGACTTACAAGAAGGTAGTGACTCCAAATCGCGATGATAAACGAAATACGACGGCCAAAGCGCGATCCCGGAGGCTGTACACGACGATGCTGACGAAGTTTGACTGCGTGGTAATGGACGACGAAACCTACGTCAAAGCCGACTACAAGCAGCTTCCGGGACAGGAGTTTTATACGGCAAAAGGAAGGGGAAAGGTAGCTGATATTTTCAAGCACACGAAACTGTCAAAGTTCGCAAAGAAATATCTGGTTTGGCAAGCCATCTGTACCTGTGGCTTGAAAAGCTGCATTTTCATAGCTTCCGGGACTGTCAACCAAGAAATTTACGTGAAAGAGTGTTTGAATAAACGTCTGCTGCCTTTCCTGAAGAAACACGGTTGTTCCGTACTGTTTTGGCCGGATTTGGCATCTTGCCATTACGGTAAAAAGGCCATGGAGTGGTACGCCGCCAACAACGTGCAGGTGGTTCCCAAGGACAAGAACCCTCCCAACACGCCAGAGCTCCGCCCAATTGAGAAATACTGGGCTATTGTCAAGCGGAACCTAAAGAAGACCAAAAAAACTGCTAAGGACGAGCAGCAGTTCAAGGCAAACTGGCTTTCTGCGGCGAAGAAGGTGGACAAGGTGGCTGTACAAAATCTGATGGCAGGGGTCAAGCATAAGGCCCGGCAATTCGGATTTGGAAAAGCGGAAGCCTAACTGAATATTTTTCCTGAATTTTATACTAATTGAACTTGAAAAAGAAATTTAATTTGATTTTTTAATCGTTTATTTCACCGATTTACACGCGTTTTCCCTTGACCAAATTTTGACCGTATCACCCTTTATTCAGAATTTTTGTCTCAACATAAAACCTTATTCTAAGATCTATTACTCAAAGCCAAGCAAGACATGGCATTTTATAGAAACTGTATCTAAAAGCAAAGCAAAAATATTTACCAATACATGTAGAAACAATTCAATTGTATTCTCTTATTATCTAACTCTAACTCTATCACACTAGGTCAATTTATTTCAGTTCATTTCTTTTTAACGATCATGGGGAAAAACAAAAATTACGCAATTTATTTATAAAAACATTGATGTATTTTATCTAGGAATAAAAAATCAAAAACAAACACGTGAACACATTATTCGTTACTGTCCTCAGTTTCAAAGTATTCGCTAATTTGCTAATTATGGTCATCGTCGCCAATCTTTTCATCATCTTCTAAACATAAAAGTTCTCTCTCATCTTTGAATGCCAGTTTTGGTTTGGTTGGAAGTGGCCTTAAAGCCTATCCACGTTAAACTTTGGACACCAGGGGAGCAATTATTAAGGATTTCGCTGTTGCTCACATGAATTTCAGTATCAATGTTTTGCACGTATGGTTAGGATGAATGCATTCTCACATTTAACACTTACATATGCGCGCATCGTCACGTCATTATAGAATAGGAAGCGAGTTAGTTGATTTTTTCTGTCGTGCCTGTCGTGCCTGTCGTGCCTTAGCATTGATCGATTTGTTTTGATCGGCTATATTTTCACAAAGATTTTTCACTAGGGCTTATCTGACAAATCGCATCTTCCGTAAATTTCTCGTGATACAAAATCTACCCATGTAAGCTTCCAATTCTCTCGAATAGAAGGATTCGTTATTCGAAATGGCTGTGGTAGATTTATGAGGCAAGTTTCCAAGGTCATCAAATTCAAGGAAGAAGCAATTGTTTACGTTTGTCAGTTCGGCCCAGTTCGGCCCGACAAATCTTTGTCGATTTCAGTTGTCAAATGCCCAAAATTGTCAGAAGTTCAAAATTGTCAAAATCATGTGAACTATGGTTCATCTATATGTGTTTGACAGCGACGCAGAGCCTCTGTTTGACACCAAAATAATAGCAACAACAAAATTTTACACATAACTCAACAAACCCGATTGTTTATCTCACAATAATATAGTTATATCTACATTAGAAACAGTTGATTGAGATGTTAATCTTTCTTTCTGTTAAATTCTCGACTTGCCTGTGGTAAGCCGTACATATTCTCTGAAAATCATCGGTACCACTTGCTTTCTTCTCAGTTTCGAAGAGTTTCCGCTTAACTAGAGCCCAGTACTTCTGTATTGGGTGAAGTTCTGGACAGTTTGGGTAATTGACTGTTTTTGGCACGCAAGAGTTCAATTGTACCTTATACCATTTCAGGACGAATTTCACATAGTGACAAGAGGCCAAATTATGCCAAAACAGAGCTGGAGAGCCATAGCTTCTGATAAACGGTAGCAACTGCTTTTGCAAACATTCGGTAGCAACCACTTTCGTACACATCCTTATTGATAGTGCCGATAGAGACGAAACTTTTAGATTTTCAACCACAACTACATATAGAAATTCTCGGCAACAGTCTTTCTTTGCATTGCTGTTTAAAAAGTAAGACCCGGAAGCTGTTTAAAGTCTTTGAATTTCGAATTGCATTACAAGAAAATATTTGGCACGACTTTTTGCAGTAAAGTTCTGCTTGCCATCATGGTTGGGAACCTTTTTGACTTTTTACGCCTTCAGTCCTTGCCTCTGCTTCACTTTTTGTACATATGATTTTAACTTCCCCCGAACCGCATTTCACACAGGAAGATTGAGATTTTTTTCAATAATGGCTACCACCTTCTTGTCCATTTGTCTAGAGTATACTTTTCGATTGGCTAAGAGCTATGTTCTTGTTACCCATCCGATTCCCCCGGGGTATTGTTGGTATTGCTTCTTGAGGAATAAGGAATATGATTTTGCTTTTTGGCAGCAGCACTACTTATAGCTGTCTTGGTGCTGTCGGCTTCTTCACGAGCCATTTTGCTCCTTCTCGTTTGCTGAGCCATTTATCCTCCAATACATTTTGCTCTCACATTCTACACAGTCGACTCGAATATTCTCAGATGGTGGACCTACCCCTCGCTGACGAATAGTTCCCGAGAGTGTAATTTCTTCCGATACCGAAGATGACTCGAGCAGTCACCGACGGTAGATCTACCTGATGCAGTCGAAAACTACATGATACGATGTCAAAGAGGGAAAACCGCGCGTCCAAATCTGTACTTCCTATAGCAGCCATGACCTGACAGAAATTACGTTGGGTGAAAGTTGGCCTTTCAGTACATTCACGTGGAAATGGTCGGGATGACCCGTTGTATCAACCGCGTTATCCCATTCTTCTTGACACTTCATCATGGTGTCAGTCCGTGTTCTTCTACGAACTCCTCTGGTGTCTCTGTTCAAAAAGCACTCCTGATTCTCGTCCAATAATAGACCGGACTACCATACCAGAGTACTGACGTAGATACACTAGCTAGGAGACTTCACTTGTCTGCCTATCACCGAATTGTTGCGCATGATTCTGGCCAACGCCAATAAGTCTATTTTAATGGTCTTAACTCATAGCTCCCTAAATAGTGGAGCTATAGCGATGGCGTCTTTGGCAGAGTAATGGATTTAGAAAGCTGCGTTTTTTGATAGCATGACTTTTGTTATCAATCCCCCTAAAAGTGAGATAAAAAATCAACTTTCTTGTAATGTTGAGACAGAGAGTTGATATTTTCAGCAAAATTGTAGAAAAAGCCAATAAAAATAACGAAATAGCCCAAGCAACACAAATCTGTCATAATTGGTTACAGCGACTTGATTGTGACTTAATTGAGTAGCAAAGGAGTAAAATATACTGTATTGTAACAAGTGTGTTACTAGGGAGAGAGCAAAGAAGATTCCATTATAAGACAATTCGAAATAAGAATTAACCTTCAAAGATATTTTTTTCCCTAAAATATTTGTGTTTAAATTTTAAGGACAACATAATGTTCTACAAAGTTATTGGTTATGATGATGTTGTTTGAGAAGGAAATAATTTCCTATCACCATGAGGTTCTAGGAGTAGACAGTGCTATTTTTGTTAGAACAAAGTTGTTAAGAGAAAGTATTGATACTTCCTTTGGCGCACGGCAAGCTGTGAAAATGGAATAGAAGTAGTTTTTTTAATTGAGCGGAGGGCATTATGAGGTAGTATTTCGAAACAAGCACACAATCTCTTGTCAAGCATCCCGATGCGGAGTAGGTCAAGGCAGGAACGAATCCACCACCTTGACTGGCAAAAGAATGTTAGGTAAAGCAGAAGTCGTATGCCAAAAATAAACCCAAACGAGCGGGAGAAAGTTTCTCTCCCATGTAGGGGATTTGGGAGTGTGAATAGTAATTCGTTAGTACCATTTAAGCTACCAGCTGTTCTGCTTCTTCCAAGGTATCTAAATGATGCCTATCCCATTTGACATTGAAGGTGAACGAAAATAGCATTGTATCTCGAACTTAACTCCTCCAACCCATGAACTTCACCACTACCTTTTCGCTTTTTTTCAGAATATCCACCTGCTCCGGCAAATGTTTGATCAAAATTTCCCTATTTCCCTATATAGCTATTCTTGGCTCTACCGGGCTTCAAATGGTGAGTTGACAACATATAAGGAGGGTGCGACCGACCTCCGGTCCTCACAAGTTCCTACCTCACGCCTTCACGAGTCATATGCTCACAAAAGACTGACAGCTGAAACATGGAGACGCTGGTTGGCGTAGCCTGGGCAATGTTGTCAATCCGACAATAACGAAGTGAGGGGGTGCGACCGGTAAATCATATCATAATTTTCCATTATCATGTCTTTCAGATCTACCAGGTCATCAGGTATTATAAAATAATTTAACATTTAAAATAATTTTTTTCAAATGGCAGCCATACATTGTCTAAATTTTCTCGTTCATAATGGATGCGGAAGTTTGTCTACAATTGCTACAAAACAGCAGTCGGCACAGATGTAATATTAAGTTCATATTATAATATCCCTTGACTATATATTATCATATAGGACATTGTTTATTCATAATCATTATCAATCTTCTTTATCGTCATCATTATCGTTTTCGGGATTTATATTTCAACATTTTTTTTTACTATAATTTCTCCTAACAGGTTATATATACTTTTAATTATTATGTCTTGTATGTCCAATTATCATTATGATTTAGAAGTATCTAGTTGAATAAAAGAAGCTGCAATGGAATCTATATTAGGCTTTTGCACTTATTACCTAATGTTTTTTTTCAATTCTGGTTTGCAAATGGACCTTTTTCCAAATCTGAGCTGTTTGCCATTTGGATAGTGTCTGATGTTATAGTTCAATTTTTGACAGTACTGTATCATAACTCACAATATTATTATATTTGATGATATTGTTTTATTGATTTTACTTCTTCGATGATTTAAAAATTGCTTGTTGTTTTTTTATGTCCATTTGTCTTTAACTCCTTTACACAGGTGCAATTATTATTAGGCCAGCAAAAATAAACACGTATTGCTGTTTTAAAATCAACATCAAGCAGCAAATAGTGACCATGGCAACAGTAAATTAAAATGTTTAAATGTTATTTTTGAATAATTTAACAAACTTTTTTAGGATACCTCAAATCAAGATTTTGGGAAATTTCTGCTAACGCTGAAAACAAACGAAAACGTGCATAAGCGCGAAACCACAGAACTCTACACTTTAACACTTTACAACATTTCTTACATTTCAGGATCAACCGAATGTTGATCATATAACTATAATAGATACGAATGCTTGTAGTATTTTTCATTTACATAAATATATACACTATTATATAAATATTTCATGGAAATGGGAGGGACCATCAGGGCACCCGATTGAAGCACTCTGGATGGGGAGAGTGGAAATGCCAACTCCCCTTTGCTAACAGTTTGTGAATAGAGGGCGGGCTCTTTTCCCCGCCCATTGGGGCATCCTCATGTTAGATAGCTTGCTATTTTGACCAATTGTTCAATCTTGTTGTTGGAAGGAGATTCTTTATATCCCTGTGGATACGTATAAGTGATGTTGCCTATCGATCCACCCAACCCCTTTTTGGCCCTTCATACAATGGCATGATTAGGATAATCAGTGGTTATTAAAGCTTGATCAAGTCTAACAGCGAGGAGGGCTCACTGCTGTCGGACTTAGTTTCCGTGCTACAATGGGTGGTAGTACATATCATACATATCATAGCTATTCTTGGCTCTACCAGCTTACACCTGTCTACCAAACTCAACTTTGGGCATCGCTATTCTACAAACACCGATGTTCGGCAAACTTCTCGTCATGAACCAGTTCCGCCACAGACAAGTTTCATTACCGACATGGCATTGCTTTAGATACAGTTCAGTTAAAGGTCAAACTTGAATTACTCCGATAATAATTGTTTTGTAATATCAGAAAACACAGCGGACAAAAATGCACGTCAATCTTGCTATAAACACCGCCTACTGCCTACTGCCTACAATACCTAACATTGTTCCGCAGTTCACATTATCCCGGATCTTCATTGTGGAGTGGAGCATTTAACTTAATTTAATTGATCGTGAAAAGATGATTTGCCTTAACAATCAAAATCCAAAGGCGTCCCACCGATGGATCGCTAAAAAGCTTGGAATTGCAAATACAACTATGTCTCGTGTGATGAGACCCTTCAAGGAGCGTCAGAGTGCCTGAAGGAAGGAAGGAAGTGCATATAAAATCCCGCGCCTAGAAACTGTAAATGAAGTTGCTCAACCAATTGTGTTTCATCGTTCAACTTTGTCAACTTTCAGGACCAGCATATTTCGTTGGCATCTCTAAGCTCGATGTTACGGAGGATGTTCAAAAGAAGAAATTATCGAAATTTTCAAATTAGTACCTGATCTGGAAGGCGGTTTGTGGATGTGGTGAAATAAGCCCTCCCTTCATCACTTCCGAGACAATCAACGGGGCGATTTACACGGAAGAGTGCCTTAAGGAGCGTCTCTTGCCATTCATACGGTAGCACATCATGACACCAGCCGGATGTTTGGTTTGAAATTTGAATTTCACTTCTTCCGGAACGTTCTCCATTTTCTGCGGAGAAATGAACCGGTCTATTGGCCACAGCATCGATGCTGAAAAGCTTTTCGTCGGAGAACAGGATCATCATTTTTTCCTTCTTCAACATGGGAAGCCAGCTCTTGGAACGAGTCACTCGTAGTTTCTTGACCCGGTCCGTAATCAAGTGGCGTTTCACTCTGGCTCTGGAAGATGCATGCTGGTCTGCTTTGATGATTCTCCGAAATATTGGCTTCCTTTGCAAGTTTTCTTATGGAACCACCTTGGAAATCTCTTTCGGCTTCTTTTGGGTAAGCAACAAACTGGTGATCACTTCTTTCGTGAACATTTTGTCGAATTTGCAATCTTTATAAATAGAATGTTTGGATGCAGCACTTGAATGTAAACATAAACAAATACACTTTCAACAGAAATTAGTCATTAGCTACACGAATTAACCCAATACTCAAGTTTGAACATTTTCGCATTATATTCTGCCGCACCCTGTAGTGAAACGAAAACATCAAAATTTTGCGTTAGGCTATCAGGTTCATCTTGACCATATTTAGCAAATACGACAAAGCCGACATCTGGCATTGGTGTAAGTGATGATAATTCAATTAGGTGTGATCCGATCCGAATGGTGTTTACACTTGAACCACTGTGCCAAAGCAACCCTTTCTTCCAACGACGCGACGATCCCGCACTTCATCAACGGCAAGCAATTAGCACCGTCTGATTGTAATCGTATTTGAACATATGATTATCATCATCGAGTAACAAGTGCAAGTTTGTTATGCCCTTCTCGTCGGTTCAAAATACGCACCAAGCGGTCAATTCGATGGTGACCGGACCGTAGAACAAAGGGTCTTTTTGTCTTTTAGGACATGAACCATGCTAAACGATCGTTTGAACGTTCATTTAAAATGTGGACCTATCTCGCGTGTTTCACTAATTAGAAGCGTAAATCCGGTGTCCAATGATCCGGGATGGTTTTACTGCTTTTCCCGTTCATCGGCTGTAATGTTCAATGAATCGATTTATCAAGATCCACTTTTAAGACTCATATATACCTCATGTTTCTTCTGACAGGGCCGTCCTCCCCTCTGCGTCTTTCTCTCGAATCGCTTGTCATCTATCACCGATAATGATTTCCCCAGACGATTGGCATTTATCTCGACTCCATCCATCGGCACCGCAGCGGGACAACCTCACGTCAATTGTAGAACGTTTACATTTTTATAAGCGGAGGCGGACGACCGACCCTTCCTCGTCTATCAGTCGATTACAAACCAATTTACATACCATAATCCTATTTTCCTCTTCTACATACAACTTTCCAACGGGAGCTTCCAGCATGAGGAGGAAGATACGTGTGTCTGATAGCGAAATCGATGCCGGAGGCCTCTTTGCAACCGACTCGTAACGGTTACGAAGCTGCTAAAGGGATTTTGCCACTTGACACACGCATTTTAAAACAATTTCGACAACAACCTTAACAACGGTGGCAGGCAGCACATCAAAGAGACAGCTCGAATGGTACTACTGAAAAACGAAGGGAGAGTTGCGATAAATGACGAGATTCGTCAAACGGGGTTCGGGGATTTGAATTGAGTCTAGATTGGTGGGGGGAGGTTGGGAAGGGTTCATGTTTTCCTCTTGTCATTGCGTTTTGAGGACAAGATTTCTCGGATTTGTTACACCCTTCAAGTTCGGATTGTCACTCTATTCCGGCTGTCTGTTGTTGTTTAATTTGATAGGATTTCATCGCATCTGCTGATGGAAAATTGCACATGACTTCAGGAATTGTTAACTGGAAGTAATTCTGAATGAGTTCCATGTTAGACTGGAAGTAAAACCCCCCACGCAATGACTTCAACAATGAACAACTCAATTCCCGGGAGCTCATAATAAATCATCAACCAATTATTATCAGTGATCCGGAAAGCAAATCCGGCCAGCATTTTTCCGCTAAATTTGACATCATCACAGGAGAAGGAACGGTCCCACCGAAGAAGGAAGCAGCACGGGAAAGTGTCAACGATCCGGATGATTAAGTGGCCAAATGAGACCAACAACCAGCACTGGCAAGTCGGTTCGCTATCTCCGTCGGCATTCATCATCTCTGAGAGGTTTTTTTCCCCCAAGATTAGGGCAGACCGTTGCGCAAAGAAAAAGGACATCAAAAGGACTGCCATTTACCCCCACCACCACCACCATTGGCATCATTTGGTCCACGTCCCGAAGAAAGTGGCGACGAGTGTTTGCTACTCTGGTCAATCATCCGTTATCAACCGAGATGGGGGAGACAAAGTTCACCTCAACTTCCAAGTCATGCTCTTTCACCTCAGAATGATTGCTGGTTTCTTGTGGCTGTTCTATTAGAGCTCCTCGAATGGGGACTTCTGGAAACCGGAGGGGAGATGACGTATCGATCGATTTGGTGATGGAAACCGAAAAACAGATACAATTTTCACACAATGGAAAAATATTTCCCATCTGCTGCTCAAAAGCCACAAGGTAATGTGCCACAAGAATCCCACTCACGTACCGACGACAGATTCAATTTCCCCGGAAAAGCTCACGCACACCTTTTTTTCCCGGTGATTTGACTCGACCGGGGAGGGCCTGCGTAACCTTTCGTAAAATTTTATGGCCCTCGCCTAACGACCATGTGACTGGTTTGCCAAAATAAAACCAGGACTGGTTTTTGATTCACTACTCGTTTGATGGGTTTTTGCCGCATGCTCCGCATGTCCTTTCGCATTCGAATGATTTGGCAAGGGTGGATCAAACGCATTTGATGGCGCAAATTTGCTCCGGAATGGGGAAAACTTGTTTTTTTTTCCTTCTTCCGTGGTATTCTTTTCAATCCATTTAATCTCGATAAAACGGGAGACACACCGGAAGTATCGGAAAATGGAAAGGACGACCGCCCACCGCCTCACACTGGATTTAGCATAATTCATTAGCCTTTAATCCAACTGATTGACTTCGGAAGGACAGAAAAAAAAGTGAATATGCTGAATTGTTGCTGATTCCACTTTGAGGATTTTACTTTCATATTTTAACCGAGGGAAGTTCAAGTGATGTTCTGTATTAACAGATCAAATCAACTATGGAACTAGGCTTGTTCGATAAGAATTCTGAAGTAATTATCTCAAATCTGGAACCATGTTAAAATGTAAATCAAGATTCAGCTTTATAGAGTAACGTGAGCATTAAAAAAATTGAATGATTTTAGCGATTTTTAACAGATTCAGCCACATGCTGAAAGCAGCCACATGCTGAAAGCAAAGACCGCCAAACATTAGAAACGAAAATGTAAGTGTGAACTCATGTGAGCCATCGTCGGTATGTGTGTTTTGATTTGCATTTGTTTTGACAGCTAAACTTTTGATGCTGAACATCAAAAGTAGGCATTGAAACGTTTATTTCTGTCAGACTTTGCTTATTCCGTGGAAAATGGGACACAAAACCTGTTGTGTACCGGGATGTTTGAGCACTTCCAACGCAGGAAATAAATCCTTTTTCCGAATAGTCGAGACTCACAGGTAATTGCAATATTATTTTAGCATCATATTTAGCACTTATTGGTATTTTGAACAGAGATACAGCTGCTTGGAAACGTTTTTGTAATACAGACAAGCTTCCGGATAGTAGTGTCATCTGTGAAGATAAAATCAAACATTTTCTTCATACATCAATTACATGTTGGCTCAATTATGGGAGCGTCCCTTTCCAGAGAAGGGAGGGGTCTTAACTTATCATAAGAACCTTCCCCGGCCCCAAAAATCCCTACATACAAAATTTCTCGCCGATCGGTTCAGTAGTTTTCGAGTCTATAAGGTTCAGACAGACAAACAGACAGACAGACAGACAGACAATCCATTTTTATGTATATAGATAGATAGATAAGCTAGCATTGGTGAACGTTTGGCGATGGTTTTTTTTTTATTTTGAGTATTCTCGAAAAACTAAGAGCCTGTCACTCGTTTTCAGAATTTTTTTTAAGATTATATTATCCAAAGTTTTAAGAAAATTTCATGAAAATTTGAAAAAAAATTGTTCTACGATGAATTATTTTTAAGTTATGAATTTTTGTTATCAAGTTATTGGTTTTCAGGATTGGCGTTTTGCAGGAAAACGTTTTCCATGAAATCCCTTAGTGCTTAAATTTGAGTAAAAATGAAGAACGAATTCTATTTATCCATTTATCCATTTACCAAAATTGTTGGGCTTATATTCTAATTCCAAAAAATAACACTACAAGGGAATGAGGTTGTACGCAAATGTGGCGTAGGACTACGAAGCAATGATTAGTAAATGTTATTATCATTTTTTTAAAGATTTCGTGACACTTGCCTTTAGTAAAAATTCTTTTTGGCATCCTGCTCTTGGCACACGCTTGTTTGAATTTAATATAGAAACCGTTTAAATTTCATGACTGGTTTGAAATTCTACAACATGTTTAAAGTATGTGGTGAATGGCAAGCTAAAACGTTTTTAAGCTACCGCAGCACCACTTTCAATTTACAAGAATTTGGAGAGCTTTGTTAGATATATTCCAATACAAACAAACTCATAAGCTAGGAAAATCAAATCGGTCGGCGAGCTTCTTTGGACCTGTTTCACTGTAGCCTGTCGGAAGATAATTAGACCATCGCTAATCTCTGTCTGATGATTTCCATCAAGGAAGGCATAATTATCATCCATGACTTGGGCCAGATAACAACGGATCCCTCATCCAGTCTACAATTCGTCTGGCACCCTGTATTCCCCCTTGTCCTTTGGTATTAAATGTATCTATGTAATTTACGTAATAGAATATAATATATGTATTTACGAAATAAATCTGACATCTACTGAATGGTTACAGCAAAATAAATATTAGATGTGTTTTAAAATCTTAATAGTCCTGAAAAAGCTAAAATCAAAATAGATATGTCCAATCAACCGAGATAAAATTTTGAAGAAAATATGTTTGAATTGGTTTTTTTTTTTAAATCAACAGACTATTGCATAAGTCGAAGAAAGCAGTTTGAGTGATCGAAGAGCCCGGTTTGATGATTCCTGAAACAAATGAAGTATTTAATCATAATACCACTAGACACAAATGTTTAAATACAATTCAATACTACTTATAGGCACATGACAGTCTTTTATGCAATAATAGTTGGAATAGAATTTTAACACTGGTTCACTGTTAAATTGAAATCGGGAAACACAAATTGAGCACTACAAGCATAAAATTATCATGCTGCTCCATGCTCTTAAATACAAAAGAAATTTGAAATGCAAGGATGATCCCAGAGCGTGCTGAAATTATTAATTAAATAAGAATGGACTATATACCCTGCTTTCAGACGATCTTCAGTCGAAGTCACTCACTTCGCCATTGTCAAATTGATAACAATTCCCAGGCTGGGTCAACCAGCGTCTCCTCGCTGAAGTGCTGAAAACCCAATTTAGCCCCTTTTGTTGGTCATGTTTTTTCTTGCTTATATGTGTACATAAATACTGTGGAAAAAAAATATCTATGTGATATTACAACAATGGAACTGACTCTTAGCTTCGGGTCTTGAACACTTTCGCTTTACATTTTTATCCACTTTTTTCTCATTTTTATCCACTACCCTACTCATTTCATTTACATCCTTTACTTTCTCCTTCGTCTTCCGGAGTTCCCGCTTCACCATGGTCTAGTAAGTTTTGGCTGGACGTAGTTTAGGCTATTTCGACTGAAGCATGTTTTTGGGGACAAAATGCTACGAATTAGTCACACACCGTTCCAGCAAACTTTATTGATAGTGGCACGAAGCTAAACCTCGTCAAAATTTAGGTTTATCATTGTGCTGTTCTAAGTTTTTTAAATTTCACCCATTTTATGTGACTTTCACTTTGCTTTCGACAGATGCAGACAACCTACCAAATAAAGTATTTCGATGCGAATTTCAACATTTTCTTCTTTTTACTTTGAATTTAACTTCTTCGATGTAAAAATCCTACCCTGGTAGTTCGAGGGCAGCTTTGACGTATGTTTCGTCATCCCATCATACAAAAACTGTATCTGCTCAACATCTCCGCGTAGAGCTTTGGATAGTTTTAAACCCTGTAGATATGCATGTAGTCTAGTTCTTGCATTGCCCATCTGGAAGTAACTTTGCGAAACCTCGACCTTTTTGGCAACATCACGTATTGAAATTTTGGGATTTCTGGTTATATCAGCCCTTTCCTTCTTCAGCCTCCACGCTGCTCACGGTTTCCTTCGTGCTCAGCGCTTGTGAATGAATGTCAACCGGTCGTCAAAACTTGTTTAGTACTACTGAGATGGTTTAATTACAGATTTTCAGCTTCAGATTTTCCAATTGAGCGTACAAACAATACACTGCAGAGAGAGATTGTGTAAAATTTGATTAATTTTTGTCAGGGGGAAAAAAGCTACTTCCAGTTGTAAGCATTGCAGTAACTTCTTGTTCACCATTTAGTCACCAGGGAGCTGAAAATATCAGCGCGTTTATCTCCTGCAGTTATTTTTCTGCCTACTCTTGATTATTCCATATCCCGTTGACCGTATTGTTCCACATATTGCCTATAGCCTGGGGAAGTAACTAAGATACTTCAACAAAAACGTTTATTTTCGAAGACCCGCCTCTCTCTGCATACTGATACGTATGATACTGATCTACGCATAAAATGAATATTTAAAAAATATGTTGAGGGTGGAAACTTTCAAGCTCCATCTATGAGATTCTCAATACAATTAAAACTTGTTCCGATCAGTAACTGAGAAACAACTATCAAACGCTATTTCCTAAGTAGCTGAATGAACAAATAAGAAATGAAAATTGATGATTAATCTGTTATAAAATTTTCAAATTACCTCACAAACAAATTAAAAATAAAAAAGACATAAATTAAGCAATAAATCAGTATAATAATAATAACATGAGCAAAACCAATTAACTAAAAAATAATTTATTAAAATATTTGAACGAATAAAAAGCTGAAAATATTCGTCAAAAAAAATTAAAAGAGATTAGAAAAAACATTAAAAATTTTGACATTATGTTCTTTTCTATACATACATTTATTTATTTGTATGTGTACTGTTTTTTATTTAATCAATTCTCTTTATTGCTTCACTTAACAACAACAAAATCAAAAAACACTTTTAAGAATAAACACTTGATCACATTTAAGAAAAAATAAACAAATAAAAAACTGAAACACTTTTTAAAACCATCACTATTGAACGAGAGCGACTTTCAATCACTACAAAAAGCTTATCTTCTGACAGAAAAGCCTATTTCGTCTGCGATTTACAGACTTCTTTAGTGTCAAGCGACGGGTTTCTTTACCTCTGTAGCAGAGAATAACCTAGTTGAAGTGTGCTAGAGACCAGCTTTTGATAAAATCGCTACTTATTTTTCTTCATGTTCTCATTTATTAATAGACTCTATAGACTAACAATTTACTAGTATCCTAATATGTTTTTAATGTTTTCATTAAATCATTCTGTGCATCCATAATTTTCCATGCGTTATAAAAATGTATTTAAAGCATATAAAAAAAAGAGAAATAAATTAGTGACTAGATAAGTACAATGAAAGGCATATTAATAAAAATAAAAAATATTAAATCATCGAAAATAAACACATAAAATATAAATATAACTATATAGGAGAAAATAATTTAAATTACAAACAACAGTTTTAAGAGGAGATGAATTGAAGAATGAAATAATAATGGGATGAATTAAATTAAAACGAAATTAAGTTTAATGCTACGATGAACTGAGATAAACATAAATTAAATAAATAAAACTATATTTTTGATGTAACAAAACTGTTAGTAATTTAAAACAAGGTCAAATTACTCTTATTAAAAAAGCGTGTTTATAAAAATGTAAATAAATTGAATTCTCAATAATTAATAACAGATATATAAATCAAATGAATTGAAATGAAAACGATAAACGAATATAAATAAATCAAGTAAAAACATTTTATTAACTAGAATAAACAAACAGTTGATGAATAAATAAATAAAATACACTTACACGAAATATAAATACACTGACAGGCAAAATAAAGTGCCCACCTCTTCGTTTTTTCTATTTCTCTCATTTACTTGGTTCAAATTCAAGTAAACACAGTGTAGTTTTTTTTCTTATTTTATTTTTTATCTTTTTTTTAAGTTTCACTTGTGGAATACTGAAAAAAAAGGAGATTTACTTAGAGAAAAAAAAATCAATTTGTATTGAAAAATAAATAGTGACATAATAAAGTGCCCACTTCAAAAATCAATATGTTTTCGATAAGTTTCCATTGGAAGACCCCTCGATTGTTTATGTTTTGATATTTTTACATGTTTGAAGCAAACGGCTCAACCTGGTGCACTGTATACGTGATCGCATTTGATGCAATTGAAAAAAATGGAGAACGCAGTGCTTTCGAAAGCAATTCCCTTGTGTATCCGAAAATTGGTCGTTCGTGATGTGCAAAACGGTGAATCGCACCGGGCTGTCGCTAAGAAGTACAGTATCAGTAAGGCAGCGGTTGGCAAAATTCTTCTGAAGCTTAAAACGTTTGGATCCTTGGTGGATCGCCCTGGCAGAGACAGGAAGCGGAAAACGGATGCGAGAACGGACACCAAGATCATGCGCGAAGTAAAGAAGAACCCGAAGGTAACTGTCCGCGAGATCCAGGAAACCCTTCAGTTATCAGTTTCCGGTCGAACTGTTCGTCGCCGTCTCGTAGCACAGGGGTTGAATAGCAAACTTGCCCGGAAGCGCCCATTTACCAGCAAGGCATACAAAGCCAAACGGCTTAAGTTTGCTAAGGAGCATGCTGATAAGCCCCTAGAGTTCTGGAAAACGGTTCTCTGGACAAACGAATCAAAATTTGAGCTGTTTAACCGAAAGCGGTGGGTTCGTGTTTGGTGCAGATCGGGAGAGGAGCTTCAGGAGCGCCACATCCAAGGCACGATGGAGCATGGAGGAGGAAATGTGATGGTCTGAGGGTGTTTTTCGTGGGGTGGAGTGGGAAGCATTGTGAAAATCGACGGTATAATGACGGCAGATTCTTACATCAACATCCTGCGAGAAAATCTGGAGGTTTCGCTGATCCAGACGGGCCTTGAAGAACAGTTCGTATTCCAGCAGGACAACGACCCCAAGCATACTGCCAAGAAGACCAAGTCTTTCTCCCGGTCTTGTTGGATCAAACTGCTGGAATGGCCTCCACAAAGCCCGGACCTCAATCCCATCGAGAATTTGTGGGCGATTCTCGATGCCAGGGTTGACAAAACTGGTGTTACCAATAAAAATAACTATTTTGAAGCCCTGGAGCGCGCCTGGGAAGAGCTAGATCCACAATACTATTCCAAGTCTCCGGGGTGCTGATTCCGCATGGTTTCCTGAAGATAATGAACCAATGGACTTTGGAAGCACTGAGTTTGAAGATGATGGCTACGCATGTGGTGATTTCCAGGAGGTAGCATGAGAAGTTGAAAATCCTTCGAGCCGTTCATTAGAGCATCCGGAAATCCCTTTATCCAACGCTCGATCCAACGTCAAAACCCATCAGTCAGCCATATCTGCATTAGTCGATCACGATCACCTTCCCGGTGGCTGCTGCGTCAACCTTCAAACAATACGGAATAAGCTTACCTGTTGGAAACAGTCGTTTACTGGAAAAGGGAGCACTTGGTTAATAAACAATTCCTTCCGATTAACCGATCCAGCAGCACACAAGACTTGCCATTTATTTCCCTGGAGCGTTCCTCCACCATCGTCCCTGTTTACTTTCATTAACGAAAGGATAGCTCTGAGACGACCGTTTACCATCCTTTGATCCTTTTATGGGGCCAGTTAACTTCCAGGACGAAGTGTATTGGACATCAGAAACACAGTTTTTCCAAATAAATATTGATTTCCGATGCAAACCACTTCAACGACTCCATTCGCAAGCACAGTACAAGTTTGTTCTGAATATTTTTTTTGACGTTTCTCTTGAGCGCAGAAGATTGCAAATACACACGCATGATCACGCACACACATATATTTATGTCATGATTCTAGAAGTCGTTTGGGGGCGCTACCGCACATGAAGTATACGATGTATATGGGAAAACTTGACACCCGTGTGTCTTGTTATTGGCGGTCTTCGCTGAAAGTCTCTCTATTAAAGAAACCTTACGTAACCAGATCTTGTGGTAAGTCGAATCCATCGCCAATCGTAGGAACCCAGTTGTGTGCTCCCATGGGTACGACATGGATGAATTGCTAAAAGATAATTCATCCTTGACGCCAAGTGAAGAGGTGTCCCATAAAGTTACCCTGTTACAAGCCTATCCAGCTGGTTTTCAGCTCAAAACGAAACCTCTAAACGTTTATCAGATTACAAATGATCTGACGAAACGATTCTCGGCCGTGACGGCAATAAGTGTAGAGTGTAGATCCTAGCTCGGGGTATTGAAATTGGAAGTGTGGTCACCGAAGCGAGTTTGACTCCTGAAATCCTGCTGAAGCAGGCGGTTGGTCGTTTTAAGATCCACCTGCTTTCTCCAGTGAATATACTGGATGTGCAAAAGTTACACTCGTTTCGTTTGACCTTCTCTGGATCAGCCCGTATTGAGGTCGAGATGGGATTCGATTACCTGTGTGGTTTTTCGTAACTCGGGTCATGATCTGCCAAAAATACCAGCAGATGGGACATACGGCCTCCCATTGCGGCAATAAGACACGCTGCTCCAATAGCACGCCAAAAGAGAAAGCAACCCACTCATGCTCTCTAGTCGCGCCCGGCGTACAAACAACGCGGTTGAAAATTAGAACACTTGCTAAAACAGCGTTCCAGGCAATCCTTCGCAGAAATGGTGAAAAAAACCCTCCACCCAATGTGAATACGAATCCCTTTGCTCCTCTGTCAGATGACGAGTCTGACTTTGATTTGGCTGAAGCGGGAACATCAGTCAGTGTTCCGGAAGGTGCTTCACGGAAGCGAAGACACGTACGCCTACGGAGAGTAGCTGAACTGAAGCCCCAAATCAGCTTACCCATTTCAAGGGAAGGTTGAAAATAGCAAAACAAAATTCCGCCTGGTTTCTGTAGTACTAATTACACCCAGGACTTTCCATCTCTCCCGGGTACATCTAAAACCCCTAATGCCCTGATTTTAAGAACAGAAGCCCCTTCATCGACTGGGCTGTTCTCATTTGATGACATTGTCGAAGGTACTTCAAGTACCTTGACATTTCTGACCCATTTGCTCTTTGTGAAACATGGCTCTAGCCCGAAATCGATCTTCCGTTTCATGATTTCAATATTATTCGTCTTGATCGTGAGGATTCACGTGGAGGAGGAGAACTTTTGGGCATCAAAAAGTGTTACTCCTTCTATACAATGAATTTTCCTACAATATCAGGTATTGAAGTTGTCGCGTGTCGGGATGTCATTAGAAATAAAAGCCTATGCATGGCTTCTGTGTATATTCCTTCTAGAGCCTCAAAAAACCGAAAACAACTTTCAGATATTTGTTCAGTCCTTCCTGCTCCGCGGAGGATCATGGGAGATTTGAACTCTCACTGTACAGAACTATACGATGACAACCAGTCTTTCTTGGTATATGGCCTATGTGAGCTAATATGACAATTCTCAGCAATGGAGAAGGAACACGTTTGGCTGGTCCATCTTCAGTTGACAGTAGATAAGACCTCACACTTTGTTCGAATTCATCATCGTAGGACTTGCCCATAAAAATTTCGGTTGCCACCTGGTTCTATCCGTCGAAATCTGGCAAGGTCACGTATGATCTTACCCGTCACATCGATTGGACAAAGTTTAGGACAGCAGTAGATGAAGCCGTAACGACGGTAGAAAGGCTTTCACCGCTGGAAGAGTATAACTTCCTCTCCAACTTGATCTTGGACAGCGCGCTTCAAGCTCAAACTCGTCCAGATCCAGGAAAGTCATTTCACACGAAACCTCCTTCTCCGTGGCGGGATCAGCGGTGCACCGAGGTTCACCGTAAAAAATCCGACACGTTTAAAGTTTTTCGTAGACGTAGAACACCTGAGCACTTTGAAGAATACATGGCTCTCGAACGTGAACTTTAAAGCCTCATCAAGGCCAAGAAACGCGGTCACCAGCGAAGATTTGTGGATGGGCTATCGCGAAAAATTTCGCCCAGATTCTTTGCTGGCACGGATGGTTTCTCGCGAAACCGAGAATTCGATAGATGAGAACAGCCAAATTTTCAATGGTAGAACGCTCTCTTGCACCCCTTTCGTGTGGCAAAACGGCTTCAGGGGCTGAAAAAACAAATTCAACTTTTCCAAGAACCTCTCAGACGTCTCTAAGGAGAGCATTCTGTACTTGTTAATCATTTGGATGGGTCTCCCCAAGTGTTTAAGCCCCTTTTGGTATAATTTTGATGTCAAAGACATTGACGGTTTTCTAAGTGACAGCTGTACGTTGATACAACTTGCAGATGACGGCGTAGTGTCTGTCATGGAACCCAATGGGGTCTATCTGCAAGGGCCCTTACAGGATACCTTGGCATGGTTGCGTCACAAGCTCGGGATCGAGTCACTATTAGCTGGTCTGCGGTGGGGTTCAGTGAGCTACCCTCCAGCTTCAGAGCTTCCTCGAACACTTTCTTATTGAATTTCGCTGTCTTCCACCTCCGCTCGTTAAGTTGAGCTCTACTTAACATCATCTGTGTCTTGCCTCCAAACAGGGTTGAGGCTTATCATTTTTGACTCAGGCATATTCATTTGCCAATATCTCCTTTCAGAGGGTCGGATTGATAATATGATGTATGATGAACTTGTAGTGCATGAGTAGACCTACAACTTTGTCAAACAGTACATTGCTCTAACTCCTATATCTTCGACATGAGAGCGTATATTCACAGTGATCTTCACGATGATAATCACGTGATCTTCACCGCGAATATCATCGCGAAGATCACTGCGAATATACGCTCTTATTCCTCAGATATCAGAGATAGAGCTATGTACACGGTGTTCAATAAGTTCGGATACACTTTCAAAATTTGTTAAAAAAATGAAAACATGTTTTTTTATTTTTTGGATTTATGTTATTGAAAGCTATGTTTACAAGGAACGTTTACAACATTTCTCTTGGAATGACCCCCCCTTTGTACTCCTTAACGAGCTTCAAACGTTTCTCGAACGCGTCGCAGGCGGCACGCACGGACTGCATGGGCATTTCGTCCCAGATTTTGAGAATTACCGTCTTGAAATGATCCAAAGTGCTGACCTTGTATTCGTTCAGCTTCGCCATCATATAGGACCAAACAAAAAAGTCGAGAGGATTCAAGTCTGGGGAGCTGGGAGGCCACAAAGTTTTGTCCAAAAGTCGGTTCAATTGTCCCGACACCAGGCTTGAACCACATTTGCCGTATGGGCTGGTGCACCGTCCTGCTGGAACACGTAGTGCTCATCGCCGTAGAGGCTTCGGAGACTGGGGGCAACAACCTTTTCCAAAACCTCAGTTTTGTAGTATGCCGCGTTGATTTTGACGTTTTTTTCAATAAACACCAAGGGTAGCTTACCACGTTTGCATACTGCCCCCCAAACCATCACCGACGCGGCACTTTGGAACCGAGGGATGTTTATATTGGATTCAGGAATGCTGTCCCTCGATGGCGCCCACACCCGGTCATTTTGCACATTGTGCGGCTGCTGCAGCACGAACAGTTTCTCGTCCGAAAAAACAAACTCCTGACCAGCGTGCCGAGAGAGGATCCTCTTAGCTCGATCCAACCGCTTTTTGCTGGTAGCCTCCGAAACGCCATGGACCTTACGTTTTTTGTAAGGCCTGAAACCAAGGTCCTTGGTGAGTATGGTGTGAGCGGTTCCAATGGAAACGTTGACATCTGCAGCCGTTTTCCGGATTGAGCGGTTCTTTTTGCGCCGAATTCGCTTCCTCACGATCTTGATGACCCGTGGCGTCCTCGCTGAACGCGGCCGACCGGATCTCGCACGGTCATTGGTCGAGGACGTCTCCCGGTATCGCCTGATGGTCGTGTAGACAAAGTTCCGCTTGACCCCATGCGATTTCAGCAGCCGGAATATATCGCCGGGTCACTCACCGTTCAAAAAACGCTTAATTACGAAGTCCCGATACTCTTTCATCGCGCGTAACAAACGAACAACAACTAACAGAATGTCAACACCGCGCACATTCGGTAGCGTATGAATGAAGCTAAAGCTGACACCAATACCAATGCAGAATATGTACATGGCGCATACCTACGCAATGATGAAAACTTGTATTCGAACTTATTGAACACCGTGTATTGTGCGACTGTGTTGCACTATTCAATAAACGATGCAGATTTTTTGACAAGGGGCTCATTGAACCCTGTGAGGTCTGGAACGCTGCTCCCAATCAAGTGGTACACTTCATAAGAAATGTAGTACCTGCTTGGGAAAATTGCCTACTACCGTAGTGGTGGTTACTCCAAATAGTAACTTACCATTGCGATAATATGGCATAAATAAAAAGGAGGACACGCCCCAATAAATCAAATCAATGGTCGCAGTGGCTATACGTCCCCAACAAGGGAAAAAAAAGTGTGATCCAATACGTCGAAAACACCAGCAAATCGTTTAAGGGAACGTTCATTAATTACGTCACGCAAAAATTGACTTTTCATAACCCCCCCTCCCCCCCATGTCACGTTTTTTGTATGGACCTTCAAATTTTTTTGTATTGATCGTCACGTTTTCCCAAACCCCCCCTCCCCCCTTACTGCGTGACATAATTAATGAACCTTCCCTAATAGACAATGTATTAACCAAAGAGAAAGTTGACGAAGAGAATCTCTCAATGTTGCTCAGGACCTAATGCATTGTTTTGCTTGATGTCCCGAAACACCGTTTTCGTAACAGCCGTAAGTCAAAGTTCTTGATGCTTATTTTAGAGAGATATAGCATTTTGAAAATTTATTCCGGGACATATTGACCCTGACTCTAAAGAAGGTTACAAATCTGAAAATGAAGCTCTAGTTCTTCTAAAACACAGGCGGTCTGTTGATAACTGGACAAAGTGCAGTGTTTTGTAAAACTACGGGTACTTCTAAAAACTGAAGTCCGGATTTCGTTTACAGTAGATGACCTCAAGAATGAGTGAACTGTGAATTGATCAATTCGACATGGAGTTTTCATAAGGGCCAATGTCGCAAACGTAAACAATGGCTTCTTTTGCGAATTTCTTGAAAATGCTAACTCGCTCAAGTAAACTACCACTTCTTTTATAAAGTGGAACTCCTGTTCTGTACAATCATCGTCATAATTCACTATGATTTAGTTAGCATTCTCGAGAAATTTGCGGAAAAAGTCATTGTTTACGTTTGCGATATTGGCCCCTATGAAAACTTTTTGTCGAATTGCTCATCAGGCAATATTTATGGTTCTGGTCTAAGGAACATAGCATAACTATATTGCATAGGCTAAATACTATGTCAAACTGCTCAATGAAGTGTTCCTGACAACAGAAGCACCATCAGTTAAGTGCAGTATTTTCATAGTAAATGAACGCGGTAAAAAATTTTACAAGGATTGCACCTACGTTCAATAAGAGCAAGTTCTGGCAATAGCTTTACATGGAAAAAAGTCGTCTATACAATTATCATAAACATGTCTGCTCTAACAGTGTATGTACTGATCTCGAAGGACATTGACAATCCCCTAGGCATCCGTCTACCCGCAATCATCGCTCCTGGGTGCTAATCAGTGACACAAAAAGAGCAACAATCCAACCAATCAACCATGTAGCAGCGGGGCAACAAAATAACCATTTCGCTCCTCTTTGTAACGCGAGCATGCAAAAATGAAAAGTGACAAGTGAGCCATAATTAGCACGGTAAACACACACATGGTACTTGGCACTTGGCAGATGCACTTTGGTCGCGTTAGGCTCGACTGATTCACCAACTAGGTGCTAATTGCCGAGGCCATTGTTCACTTCGTCGTCGTCGTCAGTTTGTTGATGATCGAAAGGGGTTTTGATCTGGCACCGTTGGGAATTGTCTGCAAACGGCCGAGCCATAGAGTTATTATGCTTGCCGGGAGGTGAGAATTGTCACTTTCCTATCCCCCGGTAGGTGGTCGCCATTCGGCAGATGTTGCGATTCCGTTGTTTGCTCAAGTTTCCAAATTAATGTCTTAATTAAAGAGAGGCGGTTGGCGGGAGTGTGGGATGGGACCGAAACAGAATGACTTCGCCCGCCGCATCATAACCCTAAAATCTCAAATAGTCGTAATTATTTATGGACCTTTTAGGACAGAAAATTGCTCATGCACAAAGGCAGGAAAAAAAAATCCTCTTACAAAGTCCCATTAAGCCATTATCTCACCCGTTCGTCCTTTAAACCGGGGTATTTTGTTTCTTCTTACTCCGCAGCAGCTTTTAAGTAATGACAGCTAATGCTTTCATTTTTCTTGTCCTCAACTCAACTCGTAACCCCTTCATGGAGGAGAAAAAAAACTTCCACTTCCTTACAAGAAGGGTTGAAAACGCTTCCTGCCATCAATAATCTTCACGGGTCAAAATCCCGGACGTGGCCTCCCTCCCTATTTTGACACAAAAATTTCATAATCGTAAAAATTTAACAACACCCCAGCGGAGGACCATCAGCGAAGAAGTTGATTTCCATTGGACCGAGGACAGTTTTTCCGGGGATCCCAAGGGACCGATAAAACCATCTTTCCGTCGCCTCATTTGCATACAAATTCGGCCGATACAATCAAAACTGGTGAGTGAGTGGGTATTTTAAAACCCACCAGAAGCGTTCGCGCCTTTCCCGGAGTGGCGAAATGCATCCGCGTCGTTGGTCCTGCTGCCGCCTCAGACAGCCGAGAAATATTAAAACAGTAATTGAATAAAATTAAATTTTCTGAAAAATATGTCATCACCTTTCCTAATTATCCGTGATACTGCAGAGAAGGGAGAAATGGAGGCCAAGTGCTGTAATTTCATTGTGCTATTTTTTTGTTCTTTCTTCCATATCTGTTTCGGTCGGTGGAAAAGTGGAAACTGGATTAAAGGATTTACTTTTCGCAGGCGGAACTGAAGACATCCCAACCAGCGGAGCTTAAGGTTAAACTCCCTTGAATCCTCAGTATTCAACATGCATGTAGTAGTGCAAACACTGTTTTCTCTGATGTGGTAGTATTGGTGCATTATGAAGAAAACGGTCGTGGTTGCCAGTAATTTTAATTTTTCTCTATGGATTATAGTACTACCATTTAATTATCTCTTACAATTTTTATATTCTTAAAATAACTTGAGAATCTCCTCAAATGTCGGGGGATTCACGGGCATTATTTTTTTTTAAGAATTTATTTATTTGTACAGACTTAATTGAATCAACTATACAGAACCAAGTTTTCATGTTTATATACATCAGTTATCTTAGAACTAAGGTTAAAGGGGAGGACCGATTACTCGCGGCCGTCTCGAGGTTAATAGGAATTACAATTCTATGGATGGGAAAATTGCGGTGGAAAGTTTCAAAAAAAGCATAAGGAACAATGGTTTTCTAATAAGGGTCATTCCATCCGAAGTGTCCACACCACATATACACGACCTTCACCGATTTCATCTAAATTTCGAGGAATGATTAATTTTGCGATTATGTGTGAAACTACAGATTTTTGTGTCGATGGGACCCCCTCGAATATTGAGGCCTTCCCCTTTGTTGAAGTTTTTGTAAAAATTCTCATCTATATCTCCGTAACTATTATGCTAAAAAACAATCTAATAACTGTTTTTCAAAGCAAACTGTATAAAAAAAACTCTTAAAAAATATTAGATTTTGGCGGCAGTGTGTTTCATTTTAAAATTAGAACTGCAAGTTTCACTCAATGTAGATATTTTCATTTTTTTTTTTGATGACGTCATTGTGTGTCTCACACTTTTTAAGATAAAAAACACTAAAAATCTTCGGATATTTTGAGCCGTTCCTGCGATACAGCGTTTTGAAACAAAGAACTTCTTGTTTTCTAGTTTTTATACAATATTATATTTCTCTTTCATGTATTTCTCCGTAAATAGCATGGCTTAAAAAAATCTACTGGTTGGTTATTGTTCATGAAAATCAATAAAATTATAATTTCTTGGTGGAAGTGTTGCCAAATATGCATTTTTTTTTTCATTTTAAATTAAAATTGCAATTTTCGCTCAATGAACATATTTTGATTTTAAAAATGACATCGTTCACACTTTTTTACATAAAAACACTAAAAATCTCGGGGTATTTGGAACCGTTCTTGAGGTACAGTGTTCTGAAACAGAAAACTCATTGTTTTCCACTTTTTATACAATATTCTTATTTTTATTCAATGCACACTAAGTAGCAAAAAAAGCCGAGCAAAATTTTGCTTCCAAAAAAGCCAAGTTCAACCTTCTGTTACTATGTCAATTATCAATCTTTTCGACTGAAAATCTTACAACACTATAACCAATGACAAGACCATATGTGACCTGAATTTTATGTTGATAACGATTATAAATTTGAAGTTTTCTTAACATATGTGAAAAAAATCGTTTTTGGACATACCAATTTCAAAAATCCGTATTTCTGTGTAAAATTTAAATAACATATTTTACCAATGGAAACAGTTAAAATTTTGCCCGCATTATTTTCGAAGTATTTTTTATAGAAATACGGATTTTTGATATTTTCATGTCCAAAAACGTATTTTTTCACATATATTATGAAAACTTCAAATTTATAAACTTTAGGAACATAAAATTTTGGCCACATAAGGTCCACACATTGTTTATAGTGTTTTAAAATTATCAGCTAAAAATATTGATAATTGACAAAGGTTGAACACGACGTTTTCCGGAAGCAAAATTTTGCTCGGCTTTTTTTTGCTGCTGAGTGTATATCATGTTTATCCATGTAGTAGATGCTGAATGCTATTTGAAGGTAATTGTTCAGGAAAACCAGTTAAAAAAAATTTCTTGACGGCATTGTTGCCAAATGTGCTATTATTCTTTTTATTTAATTTATTACTGTGTTTATTTGAACAACAATAACGCCATCGTGTTCATCGGGTTTTTACATTAAAAAATCAATGAAATAAAGTAAACGTTATTATAATTATGTTTTTACAACTTGATTATTTCGCAACTTCTTTCCACTATTATTTTGTGGTTCCTTTTGTGTGCTTCTCGTCGATACTATTTTTAACCTTGAACTTGTTGTTGAACTGGAAACCGTTTCCATGAGCATATAATCAATATCTGAGGGAACTGCGGTATGCATGGACCGGATACCAGCAATGTACCCAAGCAACAAAAAGCTCGTTTAAAAGGGATTTTATTGACTTAATCAGTTCACCACAAGATCATGAATAGAATTCGGTTCAGCTCACTTTTTATGTAATTAACCGAACTTGTAGGTTCACTCCTAATAGCTATGTGTACTTTCAATAGCATGCCTTTGAAATTCACAAAAAGTTCATTGATACCGTTATAATGAATGCTTATCAGCAGTAAAAATAACTTGGCCAAAATAAAAGGAATATTTATCTGTGAATTTTTATTTTTTATTATTTTTATCTTATTTTTCTAATAGGCCATCCCACTGTGATGCTGAAGAATGATTTTTGTTTTATGCAGTCACTATAGGTTTCTGTTAAATGGCACAATTTAAGTACTTACTGCTAGTCTCGATCCCGGGTCCTCGTCTTCATAACCAGTACACATACCACGGCTCCATATGGTCAGAGTAGGCTGCGCTGTTGATCCAAGTGGTTGCAAACCAGTTCGCGCGTGTGGTATTTGCAAATTTTTTATTAGTTTTCACCCATAATACCCTTCAATTTTGTCGTAAAGTGTTCCTCGGAGTGTGGTGCCAGTGTTGAGCATCGAAAATCTCATTCAAATGTGGGCCCAGATAGTGAAAATGAAAAAAAGTGTCCTCCATCGAATAAAATTTTCTTCATCCGTTCCCGTCGTCATGGTTGTCATGACAGCAGAATCAACAACGCAAGAAGAGCTAGTGTCGTTGTAGTGGTAGTGTATTGAACGTTAATAGTGCTGCTAGCTTGCGGTTGTTTGGAGCCAATTTGGATGGAATGTATTCGTTAGCTTTGAACTTGATGGTTTTAAAACGAAGAGTCTCTATGAAAAAAAAATACGACACACAAAGAGATAAATTGTTCTGATCGCAGTGAAAAAGATTTTGTCAGTCATATTTTCCATGTATATGTGCTAGTACTTAAAAAGAAATAAGGTTCTACCTAATGTGAAAAAACCTATGCCTTGTGATTTGCTCACATTTCTGCAATTGGATACGGGATCAAACATTCAGCTAAGTATAGTGTTTTAAATATTATTGCTTCATTCAAACATACATTAGTACAAAGAAATATTGGCAAACATGAACGGTTCATGGGAGCGGAGGCGCTGTTTGCGCGGAGAAATCCAGACCAGCGGCGTATGCGTGTTTTTCTGTCCGCCTTTTTCTCTTCTACTACTCTGGGTTTTTTGCTTTTGTTCGTTTTTGCTGTTCGATCTGTATGTATTCTCGTTGCAGCTCGGAACCGGAAAAAGTCACTCACGCAAATCTATCTAACTGATTTTTAATATGGTGGCAGGGTGTTGCATGTGGGGAGCTGTGTAGCACATCAGATGCACTGCATAGCGAGCTTGATGCGCCACTGTGCAAACGTACGAAACAAGAGTGAAATCGACTGGCGCTAGTGGGGTTTTCTAGTTTTCGGCTTCGACGATGATATAATCCTTGTGGTGGGTTGGAGAAGTGACCGTGCAGGGATTTGCGTCGGAAAAGGAGAGAGGCATATGAAACAATTTCTTCCCGAAGAAAGGTTTACCCTTAATTTAACAACTACTCTCAATCATCCCCTATTTAATGCCCTTCTACTGTTAATTTGTCATGGTCTCTGTGGAGCATTTTGACGTTTTTCCCACGCAAACCTGTGCACCGTTCACTGTCTGAAACAAATTTCAGTACTTTCATGTTCATCTAGGCATAATTAATAAATATATTCGTTAACGTTTCCTCTGCTTGGTAATATTTGCATTTTCAGCTGCGCATTTCTGCAATTTTGTGGGTTTTGACTCCCCTAGCCCGCGTTGTGCGGTGTGTGCGTTATTTCTGGTTGTTTGCCGAGTTCACGTTTGCTAATGACTACTGTCATTTATATCATTTAAATTGTTTGCCCTTGTAGGTAGTGCATATGTTTGTTGGGGTTTGATTGATTTCTATTTTAAGAATAAGATCTTTTATTATCATATATTTTATATTTTTATATTTTTTATGGTCCAATTGTCATGTCTACTCTAATGCTTTTCTTTTTCAATATGTTCCCTATTATTTCCCCTTTTATTCCAAATATTAAATAGTTTTCTGATCACATAAAGCTTTGTTACTATTAATATTATTTTTCGGGAGATCCTGGATGCTTGTGCACTACGTACCATCTGTGTTCGTTGTTCAACAGGGATAACCCGCTCCCTAATAACATTTCATTACATGTGTCACATATGAGAGGTCCAGGAGTTCTCCTCGTCTCTCCTTCTGAACTTCATCTACTACTCTACTCTGTTACGTAAATTGCATGCATACGTTCAATACCGCAGGGGAATGGGGGTCTGCATTGTGTCAGACAGAGTTAAGGCTGGATGAAAAATCGGTCTTCAAACTCAGAATTTTGACGTATTTCTGTGGTCTATTGAAATAAACCACCCACACTTGTGAGTGGCCCCAACAACATCCTTACTGTTGGTTTAAATCAGTCCTCAAACTCGATGTTCTAAACGTATTCTTGTATTCCATTGAAATAAACCACCCACACTTGTGAGTGGCCCCAACAACATCCACACTGTTGGTTCAAATCGGTCCTCAAACTCGATGTTCTCAACGTATTCCTGTATTCCATTGAGATAAACCCCCACACTTGTGAGTGGCCCCAACAGCATCCCCACTGTTGGTTTAAATCAGTCTTCAAACTCGGTGTTTTAAAATACTTTTGTATTCTGCTGAAATAAACCACCCACACTTGTGAGTGGCCCCAACAGCATCCATACTGTTGGTTTAAATCAGTCCTCAAACTCGCTGTTCTTAACGTATTCTTGTATTCCATTGAAATAAACTACTCACACTTGTGAGTGGTCCCAACAGCACCCCTACTGTTGGTTTAAATTGGTCTACAAACTCGGTGTTTAAAAATACTTTTGTATTCTGCTGAAATAAACCACCCACACTTGTGAGTGGCCCCAACAGCATCCATACTGTTGGTTTAAATCAGTGCCAAAATTTGAATAGCTTTAATGTGCATCTCTGTACAGAGAATAAATCGGGAACATAGTTAAATATCATATTCGCTGCCGACGTCAGTTGAATTCAGCACACCGTTTACTAAAACGGATCCGGCTGCAAACCCAACCATTTTATCCAACATCCCAGTGATTTCTCGTGGAAGTGCAGAGGTGTTCTCGGCTTCCCACAAAGCGAGTATCACGTCAACATATTCCTACCCATTCCCTATTTGACCTGCATTCGGGCGAGGCCGGCGCCGGTATTGCCTTAGTTTAGGATCACCAGTTTTTACACATTGAGGATGCATGCTAGTCCCAAGCATCATCTTTTGGTTCTTTGTGTAATAACAGCTGATCTGGCAATAACGGAGTAGCAACCTCGGGCGGTCAATCATGCTCATGCTCATGCTCATGCTCAGTACACATACCACGGCTCCATATGGACTTTGTGGAAAACTAAGGTTTTTGTAATGATTCCACAAATCAAGTTGTTCAGATCGTAAAACAAAGGACTGTTTCTGAACTTCAAATTCATAAAAAAGTTCATATCAAGAATGACTTGAACTTGATAGTTCACGTAAAGTCCATGCGGAACTTTTGAGAACTTGATTTGACATTTGTTGATTGTTTTGTTTTCACATCAGTTTTCTTCCAACCCTCAATAAGCTGTGACATAAAAACTGGTGATTACATTATGGATACATTAAGGAAAGAAGTTTCACAATAAAAAAAAAACAATGGTTTCTTAATAAACAAAAACCTTTGTAGCTTACAGAAATGTCATTCGCCGTCGTAGAAACGACTAACGCCCAAGGCAGCAAGGAATTATCGGTTGTTCCGGTTAAATTGCTGCGAATTTCAAGGAACGGAAGTGTTGTGCTTTGGCCAAATGCAAAGTCCGTTACGGAACAGGAAAAGTTGCTTCGAGATGACAGCAGCTGCCCGAAAAAGTCGTGGCTGAAGTCCAAATACACAATAAAAGGAAGTCCGATTCCATCTTTCAATGAAGCAAAATGCTTGGTGGATGAATTGTCCGGTGAATCATCTTCCGACGTTGGACAACTAAAGCGACGTAAAAGAAAAGTCAGCAACCATGATACCGAGATGTTTGAGAAAATGCTTGTTCTGGAAAATACGACTCGTTCAGTACAAACGCCTGCACCTGCTCCTGTTGAAGTGAGAGAAATTGTTACAGCTACAGCGCCACCCGTACAACTATCCGCTGCTGGAAACCATCCACAAGCAACACTTTCGCCGATCCCTGTCGTTATTGAGGTAAGCGGAAGCGAACGGGATGATATTCTTTTTCAAGAAGCAAAGCAGATAACAATTCTGAAGTCCGTGATAACTTTCAAACCATGGAGTACGGAATCGTCTCTCGGGAAACAAAACAGCCTGCTGTTTTTGAGGAAATCGCAGAAAACAATGTTGACACTTTTCAATACGTGGCATACAATTCTGTTCAACAACCGGATGTGATTGAAGATCAATCAAAGATATATTTACGTGAAATCCTTGAGCTGCAGCAACAATCAAATCGCCGTATGGAACTGCTGGAGAAGCGGGTAGTAGATATCGCCACTCAAAGCAAGTTCATCTTGGACGCCATCCGAAAATTGAGTTCTCGTGCATTAAACACCGAAGAGCCGCTATCAGATTAGATTTGACCCCATCGAACAAGAGCAAGAGCCTGTTGACTTGGAGCTTAAACTTGCGGACGACACTTTTCAATCAAGTATGGTAAATGTGGTATATTAGTATATGTTGACGTATAAACGTTACAAACGTTTTAGGTTAAATGGTTACGATTGAACGTTAGCGGTGACTGTGGCGATAACCGCATGCTATGTGCACTGGATATGTTGTTCAGTAAATCATTTCAAACAAAGTGCACCTGGATAGGTGCAAGTAGGAAAGGGCCTAAAGTAGCCATAATGCCAAATCGCAACGTACTGCAAGCTATTTGGAAGTGACGAATCAGAAGTTGTCACCCAACGGAAGCCGGCGGACTTTTTGAGCATGAGCATGAGCATATTGATCACCCGTGGTTTGCTACTTCGTTATTGATCGAGACCAGCTGAAATTGCACAGAGAACCAACAGAATGTCACCTGGGAGTAGTGAATCATTCTCAATGTGCAATTCCTGGTGGTCTCAGTTTTTGGATCAATACCGACGCTGGCCACGCCCGTGTAGATCAATTAGGGAAGGGAAGGAATGTTGGTTGGATACTTGTTGCTGCAAGAGGCCGTATTTACTACTGCACCCCCACAAGTATCTCAGGGAAGGAATTTGATAGAGGGAAAGGGTTTGTTCGTAGGTCCATCTTGGTAAATGGTGATTATAAGTCCGTTTTTTATTTGTTTAGTCGTTTTCGATTTACTCTCCTATCAGCCGGCTGACTAGAGATGTGGAATAAACTTATTTAGGTTTGACTGCTGATTTAAACCAACAGTAACGATGCTATTGGGGACACGACTTCGGGAACGCTTTTTGTTGTGTAGAGAAATTAGAACACACTTGTTTTGGATCGTCATAACTTCACACGTTTCACTAGTTTTAGAATAAATGACATCCTGACCAAAAATCTGGTTCAATTCAAAAAAGTTTATATTTATTTTGATACAGGAGTCATGCGTCAAGTCAAAATTTTGTGTAATGACAAATTGAAATTAACAATTGAATGTCAATGTTTTCTTTGAACAATTTTATACCTTGTCAATGAAATGTCGTGTCATGTCATTACATTGAAGCGTAATTTTAAATATTTAGTATTATAACGCTTTAAGATCAACATTATAATAAAAGCTATTTCCTATGGCTGAGCATGATTATGAATAGTATGGGTGGAGATCGTACTGATGTTCGATAAATACATACACTTGCAAAAAAAGACACATTCCAGGCACATTCCGTTGAGTTCATATTTCGAACGAAATTGATTTGTACTTAAGGCGCAGAGAACAGAAATCCAAGCTGGAGTGCCCACCGTGTGTAAATTTCTGAAACAGCCATTTTAAAATAACAGCTCGTTTCCGTCAGTTTTGGTGAATCCACCTTGAGATTTGATAGCCTGTCAATTTGAGTTTGGTGAAACCTAGACTAGGTGGCGTTGTTTTTCCAACGGTTTGCTTTTAAAGGTTTACACAGTATATTGGAGAGAAAATGTTCGAGCCTGGATGTCTGTTCTCTGTGCTAAAGGCTATCTAAAAGTAAATTGGTACGCCTCTCGCGCGCCGCTTGCAAAGCTCTAGTGTTGGGAATCGAGAATCTTTGACAATGGATTGTCTACACTTCTATAGCAAACAACTGGAGCAAGTTTGATCAAAGTAGTCGATCGCGTTCATAAGTAACAGCAAATGGAACTCGAAAGAAGAGAAAATATTGTGCACAAACACCTGGAAAATCCGGAGTGGTCCGGTTCCAAGCGGGCTAAAGCGCTGAAGATGTCGCAAAAAATAGTTTGTGGAATGCTCAAAACCTACAAGGAAACTCTGGTGTTGAAAGGAATCAGCGGACCTACGAAAAAGCAGGAACCAGTGATCGTCAGCTGCACAGCAAAGGTGTTGAGGTGCGCTAAAGTCAACCCCGGTCTTTCGATCCGAGATGTGGCCAGAAGGTACAACGTCAACATTCAACCGGAGTGGAACATTCATGCCAGGGAAGGCTACAATTCGTTCAAAGCCAGTGAAAATCTGAACCGGCACATGAAGCAGAATTCCGTGGCCAAAAAGCGTGCAAGACTCTTGTACGACCGTGTGTTGACGAAACACAAGCGCTGCAGTCTGATCGATGACGAAATATACGTCAAACTCGATTTTAAGCAGCTTCCCGGTCAAAAGTTTTACATCGCGACTGGACGTTGGGATGTGCTGGAAAGATTTGTGTTGGCCGACAAGTTCGCGCAGAAAGCCATGATCATCCGCAAGAATAGGGGTATAGTCATCTTTTGGCCAGATTGGGCCAGCTGCGTCTACTCCAAGGTGGATCTGGAGTGGTATGCTGCCAAAAAGATCGATTTTGTCCTCAAGCTAATGAATCATCCGGATCGCCCGAAATTTCGACCTATCGAATAAATACTGGGCAATTTCAAAGCAGCGACTTCGACGAAGTGGCGGGGCGGTCAAGGACATTCAACAAATGCGGGCAAAATGGAATAAATGCGCTGATTCCGTGTCCATTGCCACTGTGCAGCGCTGATGGGCTGCATCAGGAGGAACGTTAGAGATTTCGTTTGAACTGGGGAAATGAAACTTTGAAGTTTTAATTAAAGTACTGTAAAGCAACCATTAATAGACTTTTTCAACTTATTGAATCTTTAATTACAGGTCTTTTTACGCGTACCAATTTACTTTTAGTGAGTTTTTACTAAATCTGGCGCATTCAATGCCACATTGTTTGAAAAAAATGTAAAGAACTCCGACAACTTTGTTGTAAAAAATCTTTCGTGTGCTTATTGTTGTATGGATGTTTGACAGTTCTGTTTTATGAACTTAATTTAAATTCGAAAAATTAACAAGACCATGAAGAGTTAAAATTGTTAGTGGAATTTCTTACATATTTATTATTTGCGAATTGATTCTGTCCTATTGAGAAGAGCTATTTCTGAATCCGTGGCTGATCTCACTAGGTCATAGCGAGTGTGATTTATGAAAATGAATTCACAACTTTCGGTTCTAAGCATATGGTACTGGAGGTAATCAAATGCGTTTGGCCCGTCTCAGCAATAACACCAACTTGTGCAAATACAACATTAGCACAAAGTTGTACAATGTGTTATAATGGTATTTTGAGAGATGACAAGTAATACTATGTTTAAAAAACGAGCGTAAGCTAATTTACGAACAGAATATGTTCAGTGTAGTGATTCTAGTCGCACTTCCACGTTAATTGATGGAGAGTTTCCTTGCTAACTAAAGTGTACATTTTTGATATTAGATACGAAACCCTCATGTATGTTGTATACCAAGGTAAAATTATCAAATGTTGTAAATGTACTCCATGCTAATTACATGATCCAAGCAACGCAAAATTATAAAAAATGGTTTCAGAAACAAACTGATACTGAACTGCGTGCCTTTGAACTTTGACGGCAAGGACGAAGACTATGACAACCTCAAAGTTATGATGCGTTAATAAGATGGTTTATGGACTTTAAATAACATGCAAAACTAAGTTCGCGACTTCTAAATCAGTTTTGATTTATGCAGCTTTAATGAAACCGTTGATTGATTCATAGGCTATATTGGGCCTAATATTTGTTTTATTTTTCATCCGACTCATCCAACTGTGCTATTTAATTTCTACATTATTTTTGACCCCTGAATATGGTATTTTTATATTCTCACCTTCATTATACCTTTACTGGCATTGGTGGTCTCAATTAAGCAAAAAAAAAAGACATACTTCATACTACAGCCCAGGAGGCTGAAAGCCACTATAATAAAGAAACAAAAAAGAAAAAACATACTTCAGATAGATTGGAATTGAAATGAATTTTACTTTTGCCTTGTCTCAGAAAAAATCATAATACCAATAAACAAATTTATTTAAATATAATCCCATACTGCTAAGGGTCGCATGCCAGTCTTCCATGAAAACTTGAAACTTGAAACTCAGAATTGCAACTTTTGTGTTCATGCTGAAAAGGGGAACGAATCGAGCCCTTGATTGATCTCTATGCTTCATGAACAAGATTTTCACCCAGTTGCATCATCGCCAACAACTTCTGCCGCTTCACATTCTGAGATTTAACATGATTCTTCTCTTATGAACTTGACTAAAAAAAAGGTAAATATAACCACAATATTTGCACTGTTACACAAAACAAACACAACCTTAAAGACGAATGAACCGATTTAAAGTAACAGTAAAGAAGCTGAACCGTATGAGTAAAACACCTAAAAGTTTGAACCAACCTTATATATAATTCATTGATTACATCTGAGTTCATAGTTATTCATACAGTAGCTCCAGTAAAGTCACCGAAACAAGAAATAAACCGAGAAAAAAAAATGAAAATTTGTGCACTCACAATCAAAATCCAGAGGGGTCCCCCTGATGGATCGCTAAAAATCTTGGAATTGCAAATACAACTGTGTCTCCTGAGACAAGAACCTTCTTGAAGCATCTGACTGCTCAAAGGAAGGAAGGGAGTGGTCGCAAAAGTGCACCAATGGACAGTGAAATGGCCAGGAAAGTGGTGCAACATCCTTTTCGGGAGCTACAACTATTCTAGTTCCAAAAAATATTAAAAAATACTTAGCTGAACTTCATTCCGTCTCGTATCCGTTCCACAAAGCCCTATCAGGCAACCAGCAACGAGCTATACCCATCGCCAACAGCAGAATACTGCACGCCTAACGTTTACACACATTTTCTCCACATTGTTACTTTAACAACATCACAGCAAAATTTCACACACAAAATCACCATTAATTTAATCTATCTTATTTATTTTAACATACTAGAAACAACCATGAAAATGACAGCGAGAAAAAAACACATCCAGTCAAAGCCAGAGCCTACTTTCATTCCAACGGAAGCCGGCGGACTTTTTTATGAAAAAGCTCAAAAACTCTCTGAAACGCTTGATCGCTACTGGTATTCGTCGAGGAACCAGACACGTTAGACAAAGGAAACAACAGAAAGCTTGTGAACAAGACGTTAAGATTTCTTCACTGACGGATCTTTGATAGAGCAGTCAGCAGGCTATGGTATATTTAATGAAATTTATAGCGCCAACCGTAAACTTCAAGCTCCTTGTTCCGTATATGTCGCTGAATTAGCGGCAATACATTTTACGCTAGAAATTGTTGCCTCATTAACACCGGATCAGTACTTCATTTTTACGGATAGTCTCAGTTCTTTAGAGGCTATTCGCTCATTGAGGCCGGTAAAGCACTCCTCGTATTTTCTCATGAAAATACAGGAGCTTCTAAGTGCTTTATCTTCGCGTTATTTTATCATCACCTTTGTATGGGTCCCATCTCATTGTTCAATTCCGGGCAATGAGAAAGCGGACTCGCTTGCAAAGGTGGGCGCTATAGAAGGCGATATTTGTGATCGACAAATCGCCTTCAACGAATTTTTTCCTATTTTTCGTCAACAGTCACTCGTTAGCTGGCAGCATAAATGGAGTAAAGGAGATTTGGGGCGATGGCAACATTCTATCATCCCAAAGGTGTCGAAGAAATCTTGGTTTAGGGAGATGGATGTGGGTCGAGACTTCATTCGTGTCATGTCTCGCCTCATGTCCAATCATTATTCATTGAACGCTCATTTATACCGGGTTGGGCTGAGCGACAGCAATCTCTGTGAATGTGGACAAGACTATCAGGACGCAGATCACGTTATTTGGTCTTGTGCTGAACATTCTGGAGTCAGATCTGAGCTTTATGATTCCCTTCGGGCTCGAGGTAGACAACCCAATGTGCCAATTCGAGATATTTTGGCTGTACGTGATTTGGAGTACATGAAACTCATTTATGTGTTTTTGACTAACATTAGCCTTAGATTGTAGTTAGTTTAACCTGTATGTTTAGTTTAAGTTTTTTTTATGTATATATATGTATGTGTGTGTTTTTTTTTCTTTTTCAAAAAATGTCCAAGTCAAAAGAAAAAAGTAAATTGTATAGTTATAAGTGTTTAGATAATTTAGAATTTAAATTTAATGTGTTATGTAAACCATACTTTAAATTCCCACCCTCTTTCCCATCCGTAATTTGTAATTCCTATTAACCTCGAGACGGCCGCGAGTAATCGGCTCTTTCCTCCTAACTTTAGTTTTAAGATAAATGATGTATAAAAATATGAAAATTTGGCTCTGTAAAGTTAATTCGATTGAGCCTGTACAAATAAATGATTATTAAAAAAAAAAAGACGTTAAGATAGAGCCTGACGTTGGACCGCCGAATGAATTGAATGGACAAGCTGATGAAAGCAGTTGCGGCGATCTTGGATCAGAAGATGCTGGGTCGGCTATTGATTCATCGGAGACATTGGACCATGCTGATATCCAATAAAATTTCAGCAACTTTGATTATTCCAGTGAATAGTATGCAGTAACTAAACCGATAGCAAATGTCATCAAAGACTATATATGTGCAATTTCGGCCACCAAGAGACCAACCATTTTGAAGGTGTTGTACTCTTCTAGTTAATTATGGAGAACACGTCTTACCTTCACCGCTGCCAGGATACGAAAGAGATCGAGCTGTCGGGCTACGTGATCGGCTTGGAGGATGAAGGGTTGTATGAAACCTCAAGCGGGCAAGATGCGAGCAGCAGGGATGCGTCATATAGTCAAGGTGTATACAGAGGGTTGTTAAGGCATGATTGTGTTCATCCAGGGAGCTGGCGAGAAGTCATTTTGCTTAAGCCAACATCTCTAACATCCAAACATCAAAAGATTAATTGTTTGTAAACAATACTGGGGCTCGTACCCGTAGAAACAAACGTCAGACGGGCCTTATTCAAATAAGGCCCGCGATATGTTGCATACTGTCAAACGTTAGTAACAAGGATAGGGTTGCCAGGCCCCTGTGTTCATCATCCACACATCACCCCTCTTCAAAATAAAAAAAAACTGGAAACTTGGGAATAAATTGTTTATTGTGATTTGAAACACATGATTAAATATGCCCTTAAAACTCGGTGAATGTAAGCTTGCTTCATCTTCAAAAAATCTTATGTAACTTTCCAAATATTGAGGTGTTCTCTTAGCACGCATTGTATGTTCAGCAACGCCAGCCTGTGGATTTTTTTTGTGATAAATGTTCTGCAGTGTCTTGGTTAGCTTCCGAACGTTCTGAATGGATAGCTTCTTCGGAGTGCCTCCAGGGGCATACCTTCTTTGTCTGTGACACATGTATTCTCAAGATCTGACCGCTTTCGTCACTCAGATCTAGCATGTCATTTCGTTCTTCAGTCACCGTATACTTACGAGGGTCGAATCGTGATTCCTCTTTTCCACGAGGTTGACGTTCTACCACGACTGTGTCGCCTGGTTTAATACGGCATTTTCGAGCACCCGCCACAGAGGCGAATTTTCTCCATCAAGCGCGCGTGAAAGATGATAGTTCGCTCGGCTCTGTTTCATGTTAGAAAATCCTCCATGTTCGGCTGTTACGTCCACCATAAAACGTAAACAGGGTATTCTTTACGAATTTGTTGTAGTTGTAGCTGTTGGGATCCTCAAGCTCGGCCAATTCTAGCAGCTCCAGTTATGCCTTGTAACATTTCGCCCATTGTCAAAAACAGAATTTGTGCGCGCTTCACTGGGCCATCGTTTTTTAAGAGCATACGCCGATCTCGAATCGATCGATGAACCGAGCCGATTGTTCCCACATCCTGTTGGCCGGGATGTTGTTGGGGAATGGCTGGATATTTTTCCATCGAACACTTGCTGATTTCGTCGATACAGCTACGTTCACGTTGGTGGTGTTCCAGCTATGGTCATCTTCATGTGGGTCCACGTTGGCTCCGATGGATGGATGACCTGAGCCTAGAGCTCTCACTAGCTTGTTTAGTGTCTCTCCCAGCTTCTCCAAACGGTGGTAAAAATTCTGATTTTCAGTTTGCATAGTTGGGTGTTCTATACCTAAATCCCTATCCACCATCGTCAGACTTGATTTCGTCTTGATTCTTTCCGTCGTCAATCACGGTTGTCGTCTTTTCAACGTCGCTGAATCCTTCTTTGCAACCAATATTACCGTTACCGGTTACCGGTCCCGATCCGCTTTTATGCCTAATCAACAAATCTGTCCAACGCGGTCGTCCAGATCCGCTACCAATTCTTTTGTTCCAACCATCGCGGTCGTCCCGATCTGCCACCTGAACAGAATCGCGGTCGTCTTGATCCGCTACCAAATTATCATTTTGTCTTTATCTATTTGTTTTTTGTTCCCCGGGTTCAAAGGCATCAGCACTTCAACTGAACCCCGAAATTGTTGTAGAGAAAAGCAAATTGAAAGCAAACCAAGCTCTGTTTCCATGGGGTATGTAAATTTTGGTTTTGTTCTACCGTTACTATGGAAACTCTTCTGCTTGAAATTGTTTGCTTGCTCTCCGTCTGCTGATTCTGCATTATTCCCTCAGTTTAACTTACATTATTTACTACTTATCTATACAAAACTGCAATCCCAGATTGGCCAGGCTCCTGGCACGATCGCCAATGTGCAATTTCGGCCACTAAGAGACCAACCATTTTGTAGTTGTTATACTCTTCTAGCTAATTATGGAGAAAACGTCTTACCTTCACCGCTGCCAGGATACGAAAGAGGTCGAGCTCTCGGGCTACGTGATCGGGTTGGAGGATGTAGGGTTGTATGAAACTTCAAGCGGGCAAGATGCGAGCAGCAAGGATGCGTCATATAGTCAAGGTGTATACAGAGGGTTGTTAAAAGATGATTAAATTCATAATCCACACAATATATACGAAAATTGGTAGCATTATTCTTCCCGTGAATGTGGAGATTTTAATCAAAATTCTTATAAGTTGGATTTAAATGAAGCCTTGTTTGATTTAAGTTCAAGTTATATTATTTTATTACTAAACTTTTCTAAACAGATTACATATGCATTAATTGATCTGATATACAAATGTGTTGAAGTACTAAATGAATTTAATTAAGTTTATTTTTCTCTTAAACACGAATGCGAAGTAAATTCTGAAGTACACTAGTTGCAACGTCTAAACTATACTAGTTGCTACACTTAACGAATGTATGAATCAATGGAATAAATACGTGGTAGTCACCATATTCGACTGCAACTAGTTTACATTTGATGTCATCGCAGCTGAACTTAGAAAGAGAATTTTGTTACCGAAATATATACTCAAAAATGACGATGCTATTGGATATGTAAAGAAAACTGTTTTTGATGTTAAGATTTTTCCGCCAATTTGCAGCATAGAATTTTTGAACATTTTCAGAGCCTACGATATCGTTTTTATGAGTTAGAAACCATCCATTCCTATCAGAACAATTTATGAAACAGTTTTCATTTACGTCAACTATATTTTTACCTCTGCAGGTTCTAATAGAAGGATCGCTTTTTTTTCGTGCTTGCGACTGAATAGTTGTATTATAGTCCTTGGAATTTATTTTGGATAGCCTGTTGACAACTTGCTCTAGACTTTTCCATGCACTACGAAGGAGATGTTTTAATCGTTGCAGTGCATTTTCGAAGGGATATGCTGCTATTGTCGGTAACAGTCCAAAACGCTCAACTTCATCCACAATATGTTGCAGATTAATAGTCAAAAATTGCTCTCCATATAGTTCCATGTACTCACTCACAAATGATGATAACTGTCGACAAGAAGAAACTCTTTTAGCATATGCTGGTATAATGTAATGTCCAATATGACAAATAATCCAACCCTTGTAGCTTCCGAATTTCCAACCATTTGCAATATTTTCCCAGATTAATGAGATGACAATTTCGTATCATAACCCAATGTTCCGTCTCTCCATCCAAGTAGCAAACGTTTCATTACACCTAAATCAATTAAGTGTAAACGATCTCCCGCAATTACATCTTCAATCAAGTTCAATCTTGGTATTTTCAGTAATGGAGTAGTAGCTTTTTGGTGTTGATTATATGTATTTTGCCTGAATTTTTCGTCTGTTTGTTTCATATTATTTATAGATGTAAAAACTACCATTCGAGACTCATGGGAATACTCGCCTTCACCCTCGCATTTCAGCCAACTATTCTTCGAGGTAAAATTAGCAACATCTGTAAATCGATTGTTCCTTAACTTAATGACCATAAGTATTCGAAACTCCAACAAACCTTTAAAAAACGCGCGTGCTGGTGAATCACAAATGAAACACCTCAGCTTAACCATTATTTTATGATTGTTGATTGATATGCCATGCTTCAGTACATCGTTCAACTCTTCGACCAATTGATTCAGGAAATCATCAAGGCTTGTAGGTTTGCTTTGGCCGTGAAATATAGCAATCGTCATTGGTGCAATTTCAGACATTTCTGAAATATTGAACAGTATGGGCCAAAATTTCAATTTGCTGCTTTTAAAAATAGGAATGCCATCGATATTTATACTTATCGAGATGTTCAAAGACTGTTCTGTACACCTATAGGTAAAAAATGAAAAAGATATGTGTACCGGGTAAAACAAAATAGTATTTTCTTACCGAAAATAATCACTTAGACTTTGCTTGATATCTCTATACCAGAACTGTCCACTAGCAATTTCAACGATTTCAGAATTTGCTGTATCGAAGTTTTCAGTAAAGTTCTAGCGGAGCGGGGCAACTTTTTCATGTTTGTTTTCTTCCTTATTATTTCCATTATCAAATTTATAGACTTATGAGATTGATTCGTTATGAGGGCCTAATATCTAATGCATTCACTCAAGTCCATTTGATCCAGTGCATCACCATATTTATCTTTTTCAAATGATTCAATGAAGTCGTCATCGCCAGCTGAAAATTCTTCCATATCATCATCGTCGTCTGCAAGACTATTATCTGGCACATATGTTGTATCTTGAATATCTCTGACTACTTGGGTCGGAATATCTACCGAGATCGAGAAGGTTGTTGTATTTCTATAAATCACTAAAAATGTGATCGCTTGTTAAAATAATATGCTCTTATTATTACCTGGCTGAGCAACAACTTTATTTTCCATTTCCCACTTGGCTAACATTTTTTTACGGTGATAATAAAATAAGCCATTCTTCTTAATTGCTTTTGAGTAATCCATTTGTTTTCTTGCAATGAGCGTAACTTGAAAAAATGGGTTCTTCAGTTGAATTAAGAAATTCTCGTTAGATTGACATTTTTAGTAAGACAGTTTTGCAAAGTCTAGAGGATAACTGTAGGTGTACTTTAGTGTTCAAATATAGTTTCATTCAGACTAAAAGTGAACTCTCTTGCTGATTAAAAAACAAGATAGTACTTAAAATGAATTTGATATTAGATGTTCCAACTAAGTTCCATTATATCTTCAGGAAAACTTTGTTGCTTTGTAGGGAAATAGAAATATACTTAATTTGAACTTTGGAGATTCCCACAAACTTTATCCGTACTTCTTGAAGAATAAGGTTTAAGTTGAACTTTTTTTGACATGTCAATCAGCAAAAAAGTTTAGCGTAGTTAAATTTGAACTTCATGTGAACTTCTGAGTTCGTCTATTAAGTAAAATGCGAACCTTTGGTTGCTTGGCTATGCTGCTTATTCGAAACGATTTTTCAGTATCTCCTTTTCCTCGTGGCATTCTCGACAGAAATTTCACATTCAGCTTGCAGTGATCTAACGCCCAATCATACAGTTGTTTTAGTGTTTGAATGGTTACACCCTGCAAACTTGCCCGCGTTGCCAATCTTTTAAGTGTCCCTCCTAATGCATCGCTCAGACCTTTACCGTGTGCTGTAGCGAAGTAGTGCCACTCACCGGGAACACCAAAATCTTTATCGTGGAAGAACAGATTGATTATGTTGAAACGATTTTTATACTGCGATCCCGCACCATCGGAAAAATATATAAATTTCGTTAGATTAGTCATCTTGCTCTTCAAAAACTGAATGAAGTGTCGCTGAAATACATGGAATGTGGTGGTGTTGTGCTCTAAGGAATCTGAAATTATGACACAATCAAGAGGCACAAAAACTCCTTCCCGTAACACATATGCTGCAAATGGATGTATCGTAGCCTGAATATTGTTGCAGTGAACGGATTGAACACTGTCTTGATAAACAAGAGAATATTTTTCTGAGAAATCAGCTACTACTATTATCTCATCCTCGCAAAGATTGTCGCGCTTAGACTTGAAGAGCTCCGCTTGCTTTTTAGCTATGTAGTCATGCTTACGAACATCAGAAATAGCATCAAAAACGATTCTACAAATGATTCAACCTCCGAAACAAGGTTCTTTAGGTTGCATCTCTCTTGCTGAGACCAATGTTTGTATTGGACCTCGTTGATGTCGTTGTCTACGACACAAAATAAGACCAAACAAGATCTTTCATAGAATCTGTATCCCCACAACTAGCGTTTTCTCACGTGTTTAAGAAGCATGCTTCTGTTGGTGGATCGTATAGACATCGTTTTAACATATCTCTTAAGTTTCAAACAGCTTGGTGCTATCAAATTGCATTTGATAAAAGCGGGCTCCTACAAATTTCAGGTTGAAATATGTACCAGCTGATCCTGCCAACACACATTATGGTGGTCTTCCTTCGCAAACATTGAAAATCCTATTTTCTCGTTTCGGGATTTTGCTTTGAAGAGAGCATATAGTTCTTTAAGATTTACCAAAATTAAACGCTTCTGTTTCAAAACGCGTATACCTCCTTCTCGTACGCTAATGCACTCCTTCTTTCCGGCTAACTCCTTACTTACATCCGCTTCTCGATAAAAGACATGTACCTTGTTCAATACCTCGATTGACAGTAGATTGCCTGTTTTTGGACTCGCCGAGCATAGGATTCCTTTTTCAGCAACGCAGATTTTTATCTTAAGAATTAATCGTTCTGAAAATTTGAATTCACCTGTAAATGACCAATGTTAAAGTATTGTTTAAAAGTTATTCGGTTTTAGACTTTCACAACATCACATACTTTGGATTTTCTCGACACTCCCAGATTTAGGCTGCACCGATAGAACTCGAATCTTGTCACTAGCGTTCACGCATGTTTTGAATTTCTCCCTTAATTGATTTATAATTTCGATATCCACTTTATCATGAATATTCCAAACAAAAATTGTGTCGTTTTATGACACTTTATTACTGAGTCGAATGATTGCTTCAGTGCCATGGCAGCCCTAGCGGGATATTTCTTGCCTCTAAGAACGTTACGATTCTTCACTGGCGATTGGTTGAGCGAGCTGAGTGTGATGTTCCAACTCTGTTCATTTGTACCGACATATTACCACGTTTGTACCGACTATTACCACTTTTTTCTGCTTCCACTTTTGGTTAAAGAAATGTCAACAACGAGAACGAAAATAAAAATTGAAACAGTACCTGATTCGTTTGTTTGGATGGAACATTTCTTGACTTTACGTTTTTCCACCGGCGATTGGTTGTGCGATATGTAGGCACTGTTCAAACTCTGAAGATTTGTGTGATTATTTGGGGCGTAGTCACTATCAGAACTACCGTCATTACATTCTGCATCCCCTAACGGTTTATGAACTATAACAGTATTTAATTCCGCTACAAACTTGAAAACACAATAACATTACCTGCATCGTTGATACGCGTCACCTGTGGTGATTCACCTTCAATTACTTGCAGAATGATATGATTGATCTTCTCATGAAAAATAGCTGATACGATTTTTAACTGCTTGCCATGAGCATTGGTATGCAAATCCAAAGGGTAACGGCAAACCTTCAGTGACGTGGAGTACAAACGGCCGTACTGATCAGCATGGCCATCACACACAGTTTTCAAGCTTTCTACACCAGACCGAAGCTTTGATAATGTCCATTGACGCGCAGAGAACTGTTTACTCCTACAAAGGTCCTTCTTAGCGGTACATTTTCTTTTTAAGAATATTCCAATCAAGATTCCAATTGAATCAAAACACTTTCGCCTCAGTCAAAACAATGCGCTTGCTTTGATCAGAGCTGTGTTGTCAAATTCACCAATTGCCTTTGATGAGTGAATTTGATGAGTTGCACTGTCAGTTTTTGTATCGTACAGTGCAGCCATGACACACTGTAACCGGTCAGTACCCATTAATGGGTAAAATATCACCCATTTCGATCTTAAGTGAGTTAACTCCTTTAATGGGTAAAACGTTTTTACCCATTGATGGGTAAAGAGCCTGAACGTCAGGCTATCGGGTATTTTTTACCCATTTTTTTAAATGCTTCTCATTTGGGAAATGAGTATGAAGTGCCCAATTTTTAAAACGTTTGTTTTTTTAGGAAATGAGTATGAAATACCCATTTTTCAAAATTTTCATTAATAACGAAATGGGTATGAAGTACCCATTTTTCGTGATTTGTTTTTAATACTGATATTGAATGATGAACATAAGCACATACATAATAGATCGCAATTACTGTTACTACTTATTTTTAAAAATACCTTATTATTAGTTTTTCAATATTTATTTGATATTATATTAGACAAATACAATGCTCGTTACACTTATACTCATCTGAGTCGCTTTGTTCAGCGTGCAGTGACTCCCTGACACATCACATCGAAAATTGTTTATAGCTGCAGAAACACAATCAACTAGCTCTTGCCATTCACTAGATATCGAATCGGGTATTCCGGAATCAACCCCCGAACCGTCGTCCTTTTCCATGACTTCATTCAGAGCAGAACCGGAAATGCAGGAATTAGGTTGTTCCTCTTCCGGGTGATTCTGTATTATGTGACGTATCAACTGCTTGAATGTAGTACGCCATGCTCTACAAGGCGTTTGAATGGAACGGCATTCTTTGAACTGGTGTTCAGTTTAAGAAATTCTTTTACGCGGAATTTAAGCTCGGAAACATAACCATCAATGAAAACACCGCATTTTGAAACCGAACACTGCAATCCTTTAAAGGGGTTTCTCCATTATAATCATTGGAAAATATTTATAACACCAGTAAAATTGTGCTTCTCGAATAAATTTGTTCAAATGATGCGTCAAACAATCAACCAATCAAACTACCGGAAGCTCTGATTTGAACTTATCAATGTTCCGCGCAAAGATCCTCGGAAGTACGATTCTACTGATGATATTTTATATTATATTAAATTATTAACGTACCTCTCAATTTTTGGAAGTTTTCGCTATCCAATTTGATCTACAGTTCTTCCATTTGCTATGCCTTTTTCTGGACTGGATTCCGACGTGAAGTATTTTATTTTTCGAACAGCGCACTTTAATTATAAAAAGCGATCCATGAGAATGCTACCCATTAATGAGTAGAAAAATACTCATCTTTTGGGCTTTATTTTAAATAATCGATATTAAGTATGAATTATTTTGATACGGCAAAAAACTAAAGAAGTTCATCATCGTTCTGCTCGGGAACCTGAAATGAATAAGAATAATTATTTACATAAACATCACAGTTACCTTCCTTTTCCGCTTGATCTTCGGTGTTGGCATCGAATAGGAAGCAATGATTTATATCCGAATCAACGTGTTTCAAATGAATAGTGCAAAAAATACAATGACGAACATTAAATTATTTGAAAACACAAAATTTGCCATCTAATAAGAACTGTCAAAACAGTTGCCTTCCTCCTTTTGCTCACTTCCTAACTCAACAGCTTACCGTGATTCACCTTACGGTGGATTGATGAGCTGCATGGTGGTTGCGGATGAGCTTTTATCGTGTTGCGCGACATCGCTGTGACATATTCAGGTAAACTCATCAAAAAGCGATTGGTGAGAAAAACAACAGCACTCAGTTGCCAGGTGACAGTTTTGTCCTTTCTTGATATCTTCTTCTTTCACTGAAAAAAAAACGAAGGAATACGCTGGCTTTGTTATTGTTGAAAATTGTTGCAAATTAAATGCATGTCAACACTGCCACCAAAAAATCATACTTTTTATAAATTCTTGGAACAATCTATATAAATAAAAATGAGTTGGGGTTTCCTTTGTCACGATTTAACTCGCGAGCGGAAAGACCGTTTGGCAAGATTTTTGCTTTGTTGGATTCGTCTTGGACACCGGAAGATTCTTATGATGGTTTGAAACCCCTCCCTTCTCTGGAAAGGGGGCTCCCATACAAGTGAAGAACAAATTTCTGCATAACTCGAGAACTGATCAAGCAAAGGAACCCAAATTTAGCATGCGGAAGTTTTTTGGGGCAAGAAATGTTTCTATGGTAGTCAGAGACCCCTCCCCTTTCTAGAAAGGGAGGCTCTCGTACAAATGAAACAGAAGTTTCTGCATATCTCAAGAACTAATCAAGCAAATGGAACCAAATTTGGCATGCGGGGGTTTTAAAGGCAATACATAAATGTTTCTACGATAGTTCAGAGACCCTCTCTCTCTGTTAGGTAGGGGGCTCTCCCATACAAATGAAACACAAATTTGTGCATAACTCGAGAACTAATCAAGCATTTGGAGCCCAATTTGGCAGGTGGAGGTTTTTGAAGGCAAGCAATGTTTCTAAGGTAAATCAGAGACCCCTCCGCCTGTCTAGTAAAGAGGGACTCTCGTACAAATGAAGCACAAATTTGTGCATAACTCGAGAACTAATCAAGCATATGGAACCCAATTTGGCATGTGGAGGTTTTTGGAGGAGATAAATGTTTCTATGGAAGTTTGAGACTCCTCCGCCATCTGGAAGGGCGGGAGGGGGGTTTCCATACAAATGAAACACAAAATTCTGAATAACTCGAGAACTTTTCAGGTTAGTGGAACCAAATTTGGCATGTGGAGGCTTTTGAAATATTTCTAAGTTTACTCGAGCCCCTCCCTTCTCTGAAAGGAGCGCTCATATACAGATGAAACACAAATTTCTGAACAACTCGAGAACTAAAAGGGTGTCCACGATGAAATTGCCACACACAAAATTGATTCGCAAAATTCGAGTTTTCATCCGATTGCCATCAAATTTTCAGGGATTGAGAAATAACTATTAAACTTCATTTTACCATTTAACTTGTATTTTATTTACAGTCCATACGCAAATGCCCGCACCTTGGCCTTAACCCCGGCCATAAGATTCTGCACAACCTGTGAATCAACCGTTTTTTGCATGTAAACCCATACTTTCTTCAGTTCCTCGACTGTCTTCACTACCTTTGGTCGTTTAAGAAGGTGCTGCTTAATAATCGCCCAGTACTTCTCGATGGGGCGGAGCTCCGGAGTGTTGGGAGGGTTGAACATTTTCGGCACGAAATTGACCTTATTGTCCGCATACCACTTCAGCACGTCCTTGGAGTAGTGGCATGAGGCCAAATCCGGCCAGAAGATTGTTGGGACGTTGTGGGCCTTCAGGAGAGGAAGCAGCCGCTTCTGGAGGCACTCTTTTATGTACACCTGTCCGTTCATCGTGTCCTGGGTCACGAAAGGTGCACTCCGCTTCCCGCACGTGCAGATGGCTTGCCAAACCAGGAATTTCTTCGCAAATTTGGACATCTTCTGAGTGCGGACATGCTCCGGAACGCTGAACTTATCCTTGGCCGTGAAAAACAGGTTGCCGGGAATCTGTTTGAAGTCGGCCTTCACATATGTTTCGTCGTCCATGATGCAGCATTCAACTTTCGTCAGCATGTTGAGGTACAACTTCCTGGCACGGGTTTTGGCGGACTTGTTCTGCTTCTCGTCGCGATTAGGGGCCTTTTGTACCTTGAACGTCCTTCGACAGCCTTAGTTTTGGCCTTCTGGACAAAACTTCGGCTTAGGTGCAGCTTCTTAGCCACATCCCGAACGGAGGCGTTCGGATTTCGGTTGAAGGCCCCAACTACACGGTTGTGATTTTTGGTGTTGTACGGAATACTTTTTCCTTCACTTCTGGGCTTCCGATCGGTGGTCAACCGTTCCTCGAACCGCTTAATCACTCGCGACATCGTGGAATTCGCGATTCCCAACGTTTTAACGATGCGAGAGATCCTTGTTCTCGTGATGAATGCGCAAGATTTTATCACGCACGAGCTGTTCTTTCGACTCCATTTCCGCGAGTTTTGATCACAGGACTTTAAATGTAAATAATGCACTATGAACTAAATCCACCCAAATTTTCATTAAATTCTACCCAACGGTTAAAAAGTTAGAGCAATTTCATAGTGTGGCAATTTCATCGTGGACACCCTTTATTAAGTTAATGGATCCAAATTTGGCATGTGGAGGTTTTTGAAGACAAGAAATGTTTCTATTGTGGTTTGAAACTCCTCCGCTCACTGAAAGAGGGGTCTCTTATACAAATAAAACACGAATTTCAGCATAACTCGAGAACAAATCAAGCAAATGGAACCAAATTTGGCAAGTGGAGGTTTTTTGGAGGGTAGATTTCTATATACATAAAAATGAATTTCTGTCTGTCTGTCTGCCTGTCAGACCCTTATAGACTCGGAAATTTCTGAACCGACCTACGTGAAAATTTATATGAAGGGGTTTTTTGGGGCTGGGGAAGGTTCTTATGATTGTTTGAGACCCCTACTCTCTCAGAAAGGGGGGCTCTGATACATATGAGACACAAATTTCTTCATAACTCGAGAACTAATCAAGCAAATGGAACCAAAATTGGCATGTCGGGGGTTTTGAAGGCAAGAATTTTTCTATGGTGGTTCAAGACCCCTTCCCCTTTTGAAAGGGTGGGGGGGTTCAAACAAATGAAACTCAAATTTTTATTATAATCGAAGAGCCCCGTGTGATGGTTCGAGAACTAATCAAGCAAATGGAACCAAATTTGGCATGTCGGGGGTTCTGAAGGCAATCATTGTATCGTGGTTTGAGAACCCACCCCCTCTGGAAGGGAGGGCTTCCATACAAATGAAACACAAATTTCTACCAAAAATTATCCAGGATACTTAAACACAAAACGTGTATTTCTCGGGTAAGAAGTATGTTTTGATAGAAGTTTGAACCCCTGCTTATTCATGAAAAAAAAACCCTTAAAAGTGCCAGTTGCATTAAATTTTCCTTCATTTAGATGCAAGCGTAGCAGCGCACGCACTGGGTTCAGCTAGTTTACGTTAAATACCATTCAGTAGATTGTTTCTAGCCATGCTGTTGCTGGGGTGTACATGGAAGAAAAAAAACAATACTGTACAAAAACTGGGAAGCAAGGAGTTCTTGTTTCAAAACGCTGTATCTCAGAAACGGTTTTTTTGTATGTAAAAATGTGTGAGCAACACGATGACGTGGTCATTATTAAAATTAAAATATCTGCCTTGAGCGAAAATTGCAGTTTTAATATTAAAATGAAAAGTTAGCATGTTTGGCAACACTGACGCCAAAAGCTAATATTTTTTATGAGTTTTCAAACAATTTCCTTTGAAAAACAGTTATTAGATTGTTTTTTAGCAAAGGTACGGAGAAATAAATACAACTAAATGAGCATTTCTACAATAACTTAAATAAAAAGGGAGGCCCCATTAACCGAGGGGTGGTCCAACTGGCACGAAAATTTGGATTTTTACACATAATTGCAAAGTGAATCATTCCTTAAAATTTGGTTGAAATCCGTAAAGGTCGTGTCCACATTTTAACTTTTTCTCGGACACTTCGGATGGAATGACCCATATCTACACGCAAAAAAAGCCGCAGTAGAAACTACCATTTCGAGGGTTAAATTAAGCGCAATCACCAACAATTTTCAGCTGACTATAAATGCGTTTGATTTTACCATGCCTGCGATTAGATCAACCATGGTGCGGTTGATATCAATATGAGGTTTGTCAAATATACCACAAACGTTGAAGATTTTACCGTAAACGTAGTAAATTTGGCGTAGTCGGGTAAAATGGTAGTTTTTACTACAAGATTTCTTTCTGTGTAGAGCTTCAAATTACAATTTTTCAATTGAACGTCTTCAATTAAAAAAAATCTGGATTAAAGGATTTACTTTTTGAAGGCGAATCTAAAGACATCCAAACCAGCGGAAGTTAAATACGATAAATTCTAGTACACCACACCCACATGCAAACAAACTGTAAACACCCACACACACACTCCCCCTGTCAGCTCTCAGCGAAAAATAACCCATGCAAACGACTGAGCTGACACAACTTTTGGTTCGAACTTATCCCACCGAAACGGAAAACCACCCACCCACCGCAGCCCGGACCAGGAGCGCACACTGCTCAGGTCAAACGGCCAGAAGCGAAACTTTCTTTTAATTTTCTGGGAAGCATCCGTTTGATCTTCCTTAAACCGTCTTCGGTTGGCGTTTTTTCTCCGGAGTTCTACCGGGAAAGGATCTGCGGTTGATCTCTGACTTTCCCATTCACAAACACACACACGCACACAGGGTTCTCTAATGAGAAATGTTTTCTAATTTCATCGCCAGCCGCAAGAACGGAAAATCTGCATGCAGCAGCTGATGTTGATGGCGGTTCATTTCTTTTTCGTGTGCCAAAAATTCCTGCTCCACTGGAGGTGGGGAGGGACGACGAGAGAAAGAAAAAAAAAGTCCGCTGGATGGAAATCTTAATTAGATTAGCCCAATGTGCTCGCCCAGAAAGCTATAACAACATTCCCGTTTAATCTCTTTATACCGTGGCTCATATTAGTTCGGCGAAAAGAACGGGAAAACTTTCCCTTAACGATATTAAATCATTCTTGAAACGCAAATTTTCGGCGCTATTTCATCTCCCACGCCAGGCAGGCAATCGTCCTTCCGCAGCTACCGGTCACCGAACCGCAGAGGAACTCAACCGCCCTTCAAGACGACGACGGCAGTTCAAGTGAAAGTAAATAAAATCCAACGAAGGCATGCGGGAAACCTTAACCGTCTTAACCGTCAATTTCCCACCGACAAACGTCAAATAGAAACCAGATACTTTTCACTCAAATTGTTTCTTCCGCTTTCCCGGAGGGGTCTCCGGAAAATGTGATTGAATTATAAAAGGAATTCTTTTCATTTCCTGGTTCGCCTTTTTTTACGAGAACGTCGGAGGGTGATATGAGACATCAAGGACTGTGTCGACTATAAAAAAAAAAGAAAAAGAACACCACTCCCTGATGGGCCGGGAGGAAAATTACGAGATTAGCAGGAATTTGCGGAAGCAAAAACATCTCGCTCCCCCTGCCGGTTGATTGTTTGGGGGGGGAGGGGGTGAAATCTAAAAGATAAATAGAACAGACGGAGAGTGGATAAAAAATACTGCACACGGGATCATGTTATTTCTTGGGATGTTTTCCCATACTTCCGGCACTGGGCGTCACTTGATGAATCGCAACTCGAGAGTGACGAATGACGAAAGGCCGCTCCAGGGATCGGTACCAGCGGTTGGCAGCGGTGTAGTGAGGGTCTTGTTCTGCCGCTGCTCGATACCATGTTCAAATCAGTGCTGGTTCAGTTTTGCAAGCAGTGCAACCAGCCAGCAAGAATTCAAATGATCTATTCTATTGTATCAAAGGATTATACCAAATTGATAACAAGTTCTATTACCAGGTTTTCATTTTTTGATCACTGAATATGTTATCATTCAGGCTGAATAAACAGCCAAAATAACAGAATGATTAACAAAAATATACTCGTTGAATATCATGATAATAACTTATTTTGTTATCACTGCGAACAACTTGATAACAAATCCTGTATTGTAAGCAAATTTATTGAAATAGTATCAAATTATGTTATCAATTTGAAATTAAATTCTCATGCTAATAACTGAAAAAAATATTTTGATTAGAAGCAAAATTCCTTGTTTAAAGTTTTTTCAATTCAACTTATAACGTTCATTAAAAATAGTGTGTTCAAAATGATAACATATGATAACAAAATTTGCCAATAGTGATAACTAAATTTGTTATGCGATAACAGCGGAAATCAAAACGATAACTGGGTTAATAGAACTTGTTACTTATATGATATCAGCTTGTTATTTCCCTTTGCTAGGGTAGCTCTCCATAGCAGTGGAATAATCTGAAAAACGATTTGATCAGGATTCTATTGTAGTTTGTGACCATTTAGCTTCTGTATAAAACTTTTAGGCGGGCCCTTAAGCAGAGACACTTACGCGAAACTCGCAAATATAGGCAAGAGAATCTCCTTCCAAAAGCAAGTTCAGCAAGCACTAGAATCGAACTCTCGATTGATAGAATAAACCCAATAGATGGGATCGAAGAGCCCGCCTTTGTTCCGCGGAATGTTGAAAATAGCGAGGAGGCAGTCCCATGCTCCCTATCCAAATCGTTTTTTTTTGGGTCCCTGCTGGTCCCAAGAAAATTTGACTAAAAGTAATATTGATTAGGGTTACCGACCGTTCTTCACTTATTGCTTCATTTGATGAAGTTTCCAGGTTGTCTTCATGGTTTGTTGCTCCCGATGGGATGAGTAAGAGAACAGGAGAACAAGAGAGCAAAGCATTAGTAATTGGTAACAAGCGATGCGCTTGTGAGATTTTGATGGTGATATTCTCACAACGGCCGATCAGAATGGTTCGACGGATGCATATGAGAGATCATTCCCGATGAGTTTCCACTCGTTTACTCACGTTTAGTTATAAAAAATGAGAAACATTGTGCTCCGTGCTAAATTTGTAATATCAGAGTAATGATCCCCATTGAGCATTTCCAGCCAGAAACGCAAGAAAATAAATTGATTTTTGTCTCGAGAGTTTCGGTTTTAATGAAATTTTGTCCATATGTGAGTTTCACCCAAGGTAACATGTTGTAGAAAAAATCCTACAATTTCCTGGAATAATCTTCTTTAAGAGCTTATGTGAGATATAATTTTTTTTTTCAAAAAATCATAACATGTAAACGATTATTCCGAGACGACATTTTACGTCTGAGAAGAAATTGTAGGTCATTAAGTGTTCTTCAAGAAAAAAATACACTGTAACTAAAAAAATGTAAATTTATGCTAAAAAACATAAAAAATAGATTGATTTGGAGCCTCCCCCCCTCCTTTCGAATTTTCTAAATAAAAAATTGATAAAATTTGAAGTTAAATCCTAAAATTTGGTGAAGAGTTTAGGACGGCCAATTCTTTAATTTAAAAAAAAATTGTTTTTGAATTTTTATGGTTTTTTTTTTCGCCTAAAAAAAATGAATGTTACATTATAGATTATTGAAAAAGAACCAAATCTTTCTCAGACATGGAGGCTAACCCGTTTCTGTTCAGACGCAACGGAAGCGATACAAACTGATGCTATTTGAAGTAAATGATCAAACTGAAAAGTTTCTTTTTAAAAAAAAAAAAACGAAACCTTTAATGAGAAACCGAAATTCTCGCCTACTTGAGAAGAGAAACGTCCTTTTTCACCCGCTTGGAGAAACAGATGAGAATGTGAGAAGCGAGAGACTATTATACGCTTACAGTAGTTTTCGCGAGAAAAGTAAGGGCAATTTATAATTTTCGGAGAGCATGAGTAGCTGATAAATCGTTTCTTTTTCAGTGCCGATAATTATTTTTCAATTACTTTTTGACACCTGAAAATGCACCAGTCTTCATGCTTGTTTTATTATGATATTAGAATTCTATAATAATGGTCCATGGCGGTACCACTGCGCACCGGCTTGGCCTTATTTTCGGTTTTTGCTCTTCGTTTATGATCTAGGTAGTATGTTTTCAGTCAAAAATGATACATGAGATAATATTTTCGTTGAATTTTGGAGAGAGATATTTTCGCATATGAAAGAGAGGGGATACTGAATTAACGGCGAAAAGTGAGAAATGAAAATGTGAACGGTTCGCTACTCACCGATAACCTGCTTGAATGAGAGCCTCGTGCCTGGAACAAGTTTCTTATGCGTACATTTCAATACAATGGAGTCTGCCATAAATTTGAAATGAAGATAGGTACAAAATCAACAAAGTGCTACATATTGGGAAGCTCTTCACCTCATCAATTAAGTGTATCTTTCATAGCTTTTCAAGTTAAACAAGCAAGTTTATTTTCAAACATAGATAATACTTTCAAGTGCTGTAAACCTCTACCCAAATTGAAGAAGATAAGTTTATCATATAGCATCGAGACATTCAACAATGGCATCATGGGAATTCATGTAACGCGAATTTCAATGAACAAAATGAGATGTGCTTCGTACCCCCAACAAAAAACCAAGGAAATTACGGATGGAATTAATCGTCATATATTTTACGTTTTGGAAGATGAGGACCAAACAAATCTCAACGCCAAGGCTAAGGACTACGAGGTAATAATAATGTACGCATGTATTTGTGATGGTTTTTTATGCTCTGAACACTGCATGCTGTGCGTTTGACTGTCAGCTTTCTTTTGTTTACTTGTTTGTGCGGTTCAAATTCTGCGTTTTCAAAATGTCGCGTATTGAAAAGGAAGTGAAAATTAAGGTTCTGGACACATGGCCAAGTGAGAAGGGTATTACTATGCGACAATTGGCGAAGCGGATTGGAATTCATCATGCGAGTGTTAAAACCATCATTAATAAGTTTGGGGAACACTATTCTTTGGATGAGCTACCAGGAAGAGGCAGAAAACCCGGTTCTTCCAACCCGAAACTGGAGCAGAAAGTGGTATCTCTAATCATGAAGAACAAATCAATATCAATACGTGATTTGGCCAAAAAAGCAGGAATGATCCAGCGTATCAAGAGGCGAAACCACCTGAAGACCCACAAGAAGCAGAAAATCTCGAAACAAAGTGCAGAACAGAAGAAGCGAGCGGCAACAAGGGCCCGGAAATTGTATTCGCGTCTTTTGCAGCGTCCGGATGCATGCGTTTTGATGGACGATGAGACCTATGTAAAGGGAGGACTCAAAAACCCTTCCAGGTCCACAATACTTTACTGCCGTCGTTGGGGAGGATGTGAGCGATGCGGACAGGTCGATTCAAGTGGAGAAATTCGGTCGAAAGGTACTGGTATGGCAAGCAATATGTTCCTGTGGTTTGAAGTCAACCATTTTTTACACTACCGGAACTATAAATGTGGAAATCCATCGATCTGAGTGTCTCCAGAAGAGATTGTTGCCTTTATATAAGAAGCATAGTACACCTCCACTGTTTTGGCCGGATTTAGCGTCGGCTCACTATGCCAATTGGCTTGCGGAAAAGGGTATAGATTTCGTTGATAAAAATATCAATCCACCAAATTGCCCTCAGCTTCGACCCATCGAACGTTACTGGGCAATCGTGAAGAGGGTCTTCAAGAAGACTGGTAAGGCAGCTGGGAACATGCAGGAGTTCAAAAAAATGTTGGCTCAAGCGTCCAAAAAATGCGATGCAACACTTGTCCGGAACTTGATGAAGAGCATTCGATCCAAAGAACAGTGCTGGAATAACTTAAATTTCATCCGGTCTTCATTATGTTCAAGTTTAACCTCCTACAATAAAGGATCAGTTTTTTGTATGAATAAAATATCGGTTTTCAACATAATTTGAAAGAAAGTTTGTGGATAGCTTATTTTCGATACACTCCTTATTTGCTATTTTACATCAGGCTTCTTAAAGATAATCATGTTTTGTACTACAGCCTCCTTCGAACTATGAATATCAAATTCAGCAAGCTTTGATTGGAAGAATGTGAAATGTGTTAAGTTCATCGTCAACACGTGACTGAGGCTAACCATAATCATGAAATACTAGTAAAAGAAACAGATATAAATCCTTGAGAAGCTTGCCAAATGTGGCACGACCATAACGTACGTACATGTCGCGAGGAATATCAAAAGTATGAAAACAATCAGAAAGCAGTAATTTTGTCGGTTGATCTGCAAAAGATATGAAGCTTTTACATTCAATAACTGTTTCATGCTCATTGATCATTGATGTTTATTACAGGTGGTTCATATTCCAAGAGTGGAGTCAAATCTGTCATATTCACGTAACGATTAAACGTTCTGCATCAAACGTTTGCCCCTGTTGGAGGAGCAAAACATGGTAAAGTTTATGGTTTCGTATGGGATGTTTCGATTAGCGGAAGAACAGCATCAGATATCACGAGTTGATTCCTCAAATATCTAAAAATTGACCGGAGTGCGAAGCATAACTGTAATAGTCAAAATAAGAATTGGAATCTGTTCTTATTCATGATCCTCCTTATCAATTCAACGATGCTCGAGACAGACGTTAATGAATTTAAATATTTCGAACCAGGACATACATTTATGTCTGCTTATTCTTTTCATCATGCTGTAGAACTGCGGAGAAAGGAGAAAATCATACATTTGAAGATTTTTATGACTGCGTTAACACCGCACAGAACAATGTTGTAGCTGTCAAAAAGCAGGTGTCAGATTTGTTTACCTGTGATATGATATGCAAACCAGCAACTAAGCTGAGACCTCGACCAAAACTCAATGAGGTGAAGCTAAACGTATTTTCAACAGGGTCGTATAATTTTATACAAGCCAATACATTTTCTGGATCAATAAAATCGTGCAACTTCTTCACCAGAGATCAACTGAGGCAGGTTCAGTCAGCTGAATTCGATATTTCGTCAACGATGCATTTCCGGGTGTTACCGCAAGGAGTCGAACTAACACGCAAACATGGAATAATCCAAAAAATTGTACCGTTGGTATAATCTTCCTACACACGATGAAAAATCTGATGAAGAAACATAATTTGATCTCCGTTTCTGTGTACCATTTGTTTTATTATACAAAAATAAACCATTTAAGAATAAACAAAACTATTCATATCAAAATTTCTTTTTGTAAAAAAGTTCTGAAATTAGCTGTGCTGTAGCCGAGTAATGTTTGAATCAATACTATCTTATATGTAGAACAAAAATAGTAAAAGTTCCAGTACGCTAGGTTATTCATAAATGATATAAAACAATGTATGGAACCCTGGCTGAACGTGATCTGGAGTTTATGAAACTCATTTATGTCTTTTTAACTAACATTAGCCTTAGATTGTAGTTAGTTTAACATGTATGTTTGGTATAATTTTTTTTATCTGTCACAAACTAACATAAAAAAAAATCATACCCTAAAACCCCGCGAGTGCAAGTGAAAGTGCTAGATTTAAAAAAAAAATTGATTCGTTTGTCGAACTCTTTAACAAGTTAACAGTAACCATGTCCAATCCACCTAATCCCGTTCTTCCAGCAAGACTCAACCCAAATCCAAATCCAAGCCCAAATCCTGATCCAACTCCCAATTCAAATGCAAATCCAAGAAGATTTGTGGTAGATCAAAATCTAAATTTCCACGAAAGAGGAAGAATCCCAGCTATTGTTAGCGATTTACCCGAATATACGGGAAACCCGCGCAATCTAGCTCAATGGATCCTCGATGTCGAGGACATCGTTGAATTATTTGACGATGGTAGAGAAACTTTCCAATACCATCTTATCATAAAAACAATACGTAGGAAAATCAAAAATGAAGCGAGTGACGTTCTCATAACGAATAACACCCCCGTTGAGTGGGAAGCGATTAAAGAATGTCTGCGATTATACTACGCAGACAAAAGAGATTTGATGACACTAGACAGTCAATTAAAAGGCATGTCGAAAGCAAAATTCGAATCAATCGAAACATATTACAGCCGAGTTACCGAAATGGTAACACTTATTAGTTCAGCCATTAACATGAACGATCAATGGCGCGGACACGAGTAGGTAATCATCAAATTATATAACATGATAGCATTAGACACATTCATCAGAGGTCTGGGAGAACCACTCTCACTCTTTTGTAAAAATTACAGGCCAGGTAACCTCGCACAAGCGTATCACTACTGTGTCGAGTACCTTAATTTAAATGCAAGAAATGCACCGTTTCATGCACAAACACCGCTTCCATTGCCTGCACCTCGTAGCAACTTGCAATTAAAACCCAATCATCCACCAGTCCCCCCACGAAATTTGCAACCAAAGACGTTCTCAAATTCCCAACCAGGGAGAGCTCCTGTTGGTAAACTCTTCTACGTTCCTTACTCCCAACCACAACCAAACGTATTCGCTCCAAAACGAAGGTTTGTGCAGCCACAACCACGGCCCGAGCCGATGGATACAAGTACGATCCGTACTCAGCAAATTAATTATAGCAATCGGCCAGTAGCACAACGCCGGCAAGCTAGTGGATCAATGCGCATCCACGAGCCTAACGCTAAACGAATGGCGAACACTTTGGAAGAATACGTTGAACCAGAAGAATACGAAAAATGGTATGCCGAACAGCTCGAATTGAGCAAAGAATTTTTTAACGATGACGATTGTGTAGATCCATTTGAAAATTTAAACTTGGGTGATGAAAATGCTACCGACAATAATCACCCCACACAAGACGTCATTCAAGAGGAAGAAACTAATTTTTAGAGAGCAACGATTGGGTAACAGAAATAGCTTTAGCAGAAGATGAAATAAAAACTCTTCCATACATCGAGGTACCCACTTCGAAAGGAGCTATTAGAATGCTCATAGATTGTGGTGCCAATGTAAATGTTATTTCTAAAAAATGGGCTATCTCTTCGGGATTCCCAATATTTACACTCACACGTGAACAAAGTGTTAAAGGAGTGACGGGCAGTGAAAAAATTAAACAGTGTGTCAAACTAAATATTTTCCAACCGCTCCTAGGACGAAATTTCATTTCTTAGTGTTTGATTTCCATCCTAGTTTTCGATGGAATAATTGGAACAGAAATACTTTTGGAAAACGATTCAACCTTATCACCGCGGAAAAAACGCTTGAAGTAATATGTGACTCAGGAAAGTGAAAAAAATTCCTCTCAAATTTTACAATCCCATACCTACACCAAGAGATACCATAAACAAACTCGAAAAAATAAATGTTGTAGAAAAGATTCGAATTTCCCATCTCAATGATAAAGAGCGAAGCTCATTGATCCCTATAATCAAAAGCAATATAGAAGTGTTCCACAATCCAAATAATTAATTGACATGCACCACAAATGTCGAATGTGAGATTCGGACCACAGACGATATTCCTATATATCAGAAATCATACCCGTATCAAATTTCGTACAAATCAGAGTTTCTACACAATTCGGTAGAATTTCTGGGTTATATTATAACAGACGAGGGTATAAAACCAAACGAGAAAAAAATTGAAGCAATCAGAAAGTATCCCGAACCCAAAAATTTGAAACAACTGAGAGGATTCCTAGGAATGATGGGGTACTACCGTAGGTTTGTTAAGGATTTTGCTAAAATAGCTAAACCCTTAACTAAACTCTTAAGAGGGAGGAGACTCCAAAAGCGTTAGAAGTATAAGCTTCAATTGTAATGAAAAAACTTGTTTCGAAAATATGAAACAGATTCTGACCGGTAACGATATCCTGACATACCCAGATTTTTCCAAACCATTTTGTCTAACTACTGATGCATCCGACTACGCGATAGGTGCTGTTTTGAGTCAAGGAAATTCTGGAAATGACAGACCAATACACTTTGCGTCTAGAACTTTAAATAAGACTGAAGAATCGTACAGTGCTACAGAAAAAGAGCTTCTTGCGATTGTTTGGGCTTTAAAAGTGTTCAGAGGATATCTCTATGGTCAGAAGGTCAAGATTTATACAGATCATCAGCCCCTGACCTATAACCTTTCCCCAAAAACATCAAATAGAAAACTTATGAATTGGAGAAATTTCATCGAAGAACATGATTATGAAATCATGTACAAACCCGGAAAGTCGAACGTGGTAGCAGACGCTTTAAGCCGCATTCAGATTAATTCCTTAACGCCTACTCAGCACTCTGCTGAAGACGATGACTCCAACTACATCATTTCAACCGAAGCGCCTTTGAACAGCTTTCGTTCTCAAATAATAATTGAAACAACAACAAATAACCCAGAAACCAAAGTAACAAATCCATTTCCTGGTTATCGCAGAATATTAATCAGAAGGACCAAATTCAATGAATCAATTTTGACCGCTATACTCAAAGAATTTTGCGATCCCACAAAAACTAATGGATTGTACACATCTGAAGAAATTCTTGGCCAGATCCAGGAAGTGTTTAAAAATATTTTAGCAGACCCGGCCTGCTGAAAATTCGTTTCACGCAGATAATGTAACGAGATGTTACAGATACCGATGAGCAGGACAAAATTGTTCGAGAAACACATAACAGAGCTCACCGCGGAATTCAAGAAAATAAATATCAGATTTTGCGTGAATTTTATTTTCCAAAAATCACACAACATCTGAAGAGACATATTCGTGTCTGCGACAACTGTAACACCTCGAAATATGATCGACAGCCACTGTTGATACCTATCCAAGAAACACCCATTCCTAATTATCCTTATCAAATCCTCCATATAGACATCTTTCAAATCGAATCCGACTACTATTTATCAAGCATTGATAAATTCAGTAAGTACGGCAGAATGATTCCCATAAGATCCCGACACGCGGTTCATATTGCAAAAGCAATATGGGAAACAGTAACTTCTTTCATTATTCCAAACTCTCTCGTAATGGATAACGAGCGCGCTTTTCAATCGCCCGATATCAAAGGAAAATTACTCGATCTGAACATTAAGGTGTACCTTACACCCAATAGCAAATCTGAAGTAAATGGATGCGTAGAGAGATTCCATTCCACCATAATAGAATTATTTAGAATTCAAAAACAGATTACTCCGCATTTACCACCTCGTAACATCGTCCACATTGCTGTGGAAAAGTATAACAACACCATTCATTCATCCACACTCAAAACTCCTAAAGAAATCTTATTTGGAAACCAGAGAGACCCCGACAGACAAATAGACCCAGACAGACTGGAACAAATTCGACACAAGACATATGACGAAATAATAGTCAGACTCAAGGAAGCCCAACATAAACAGTTAGAGAAAGCTAATAAAAATAGACAATCTCCACCTATTTTAGAAACTGGCCAAATGGTCTATATAAAAGATAAAATCATTAAACCTAAACATAAAGCTATATTCAAGAAAACATTCGTACAGAATAGTAATGAGGTTACACTTCTCAATGAAAAAAAATCTAAACTGCACAAGTCTAATTTAAAGAACATTAACTTATTTCCAGGATCCCGACAGTCTTAGGAAGCCTTCAAATACAAAGTTTGAATCAGGAACATGTAGCAATTATACACATAGCACAGAGCAAAATTATTACAGGACATTCAAAAATTATAAACAAGATAAATACAACCCAAATCGAGTGGGCTGTGAACGATATAAAAACCAAAATATTGACGAGAGACAATGATGCTCCGGAAATGACTGCAATACTAAAATGGAAAATAGACGAACTACAAACAAACCTCAAACAAATACAACCGAAATCTCGACGACAGAAAAGATGGGACGCACTTGGGAGAGCTTGGAAGTGGATGTCAGGCTCACCCGACGCAGACGACTTAAACCTAATCAATACAGAAATTTATAAAGTAACTAAAAATAATAATCTACAAATCTCAATTAATGATAATCTTTATGAAGGTTTTAATAACATGACGGAAGCAATTAATGAACTAGTTAAGGAAGAACACAAAATATACGATATAGTTACAGAAGGAAATAATTTGTTTAGTATTATTCTGAACTTAGACATTATAAATCAAGAGATAATTCAAATTCGAAATGCCATTATACTTTCAAAATAAGAATAGTAAACAACAGAATACTTAGACCAAAGAAATAGAATTCATGAATCAGATTTTAAGCGATCAGGGCATACCAATCGACCTTTTAGACGAGGCACTCGGGTTCGCGAGTGTCACCATAGGCACTGATGGAGAAACGATACTTTACATCATCAACGTCCCAAATCTCAGCAATTCAACATATCAGCATTTGAGAGTTGAACCAATTATAGAACAATCACTTCGCATTAAACTAGAGGGCAATGACTATCTTTATGGCAACAACAAACTCTATTTGAAGACCGATATTTGTTCAAAATTAGGCAACTGGAGCCTCTGCAATCTCAACAGTTTAAAGGATGTTTCCACTGACGAATGCATATCTAACATAATCCTTGGTCAAAATAGCCGGTGCACATACGAAAGCATCGGGCGTCATCCAATAGTAACAGAAATGAGCCCAACCATATTATTATTGAACGAGGCGAACGACACACTCCTCAATACATGTGGAATTTCTGACCGAAAACTAATTGGCTCATTCCTAATCACATACCAAAACTGCACAATTTCGATAAGGAATATAACGTTTACAAACCAAATCATATACACCGCTGAACACCCTATTTTCGCACTTACAACAGGATTGAAGGTTACAAAGCGAAATATTGAACAATCAACCGATATCCACACGTTGAGAAGACTTCACCACAAAAACTTGGAACATCTGGAGAACCTGAAAGTAACAACAGTCACCCATCAATGGACAATAGTCGGAGGATTTTCCTTCACATGATCCTTTCATGATCATAACCGTTGCAATTTACACTATTTTTAGACTCAGAAATCACTCGAAGAAAGTACACATCAACCAACCAAAACCACATAAATCTGAGGATAGTCAACCCGCCGATCCAGCACCAATACATTTTTATCAGCCACCATCGTTGAGGATGTGATATCGAACCAGGAGGTTCAACACCAGGGGAGGAGCAGTTACCACCAAGGCACGGTACACCAGCAGAACAGATTGCCGCGACCCAGTGCACCGAGCCGCGGACACATTTTATGCAGGAGTCAGCAGCATGGATTGGTAGTTGCTAGGTACAAAGGTAGTGCAGGGTAAGCTTATTTTAAGGTTCGATCGTGTGATCGATTAATAATGAAAAAGTAGAATAAATCAGTTTCAGTTAGAACTCCGACCGGAGCAGTTAAGTTTTTTAAAAAGCTCTTCGAACGCCTCCGGACGTAACTTGGAACCCAGAAACTTTGGATTAATAACCCGGTGCTTGTAACCAAAAAATCTCTATTAAAAGCACATTGGTTGCTGCGCTCGGTATCATCATGCACATTAGACAATTTATCATTTATATTACACATAAGCCATTTAGTTTTTAAAGCCGTTTACCCCTATCAATCATTATTTGACAATAAGGGTGTCAACAATCATGCAAATCTTTTTTTCTCATTTTGATCAAAATAACCAGGGTGCAAAAAATTCAAATTCAATAAGCAGAATCCCGTGAATTTATCCAACATCCATCTCGTCATTCACCGATTCGGTGCAAAACTGAATTTCAGAAGAGCCAAAATTCGGTGATAGAAAGAACACATTCAGTCAGAATGTTTGCGATTATTGTGTTTTGTGATGCTCGCCTCTTTTTGTTTTGACTGATTGAACCGGAGATCTGTATAGAAAAATGTGTCGGTAGCATCCTGTGTGAATGAAGACATTCGGTGCGGGTCACCTTTTTGGAGGGGACCGAATGCTTGTGTTCGTTCGTTCATTGCTTTTTCTCTTTATTAGTAATTCGTGTGTTCAGCAAAGACCAAAGAATTGAATGCTGTTGTTTTTCGCACTCATTTCGGGCAGTCAATTTTTTCACACACTGAAAATAACATATTAGCCATTTCTTGTATTATGGGCAGAAATGGCGCTTACAATTTTTCGAAGAAACTTTTTTTTTTTGTACTTGGAGGCAATGCAAAAGGTAAAGAATGCAAAAAAAAGTGAATTTTGGTCGTCTTGGCGCCTACGTCAACTATGCATCCAAGGGCAGTGCAGCCAAGGTTGCCACATGCACAGATTATCTAGACTTTTTTTAATTTTTTTTACATACAGATATCAGTATGTAAAGATTACAGATTTTTGAGGTTAACCAAGATTTCTAAGATTTTTGGCAATTGCTTTCCCCTCAAAAATTTCATATTAAAAAAAAGAGTAAATTTCAGGATCGAACTTTTTACCAATTCTAGCTTCGGTTCATTTTTCAGGCATACATACTTGTGAGATTGATTACCTAAAACATCTGACGGATATCGGAGTTTCTGATTTCGAAAAACATCTTCGTAGGAAGTCGGAAGGAAGGCCCAAACTCGGAACTCTCAATGATACCAGGAAGGAGGTTTTCTACTCTGTTTTAACTCTTTTAAGAAAAAAATAATGAAGATCTTTAGATCAACCTAATATTATCGATAACAATTGTAACCCAGCTCTACGTATGCCTCTGCTAACCCAAGTAAGTCCCCACAGATTCATGATGCTGATTTTTTACTTTGTGAGAGAAAAAAATAGGATCAACAGCTAATTCCACCCTCATTGTTGTTTGTTGGTTCTTATTCTTCTTCTTTATGTCTCGTTTTTTTTTTTGTCGTTGCTCCTTACATACAGCCCCAGAAGATTTCCGATAGATTAAATCATTTGAGAGTGACGCTCTCAGCACGGGGAACAATAATTTGACGTTGATTGCTTGTTATCACACTGACTGCCCTGGCTGCCTTCGGGTTCTGCTGGTGGTGGGGGGCCATTTTTTTTGTTTTGTGAAAACCCATCCTCGCCCTTCCAATCAATTAGGAGGTGATTTATCTGCTGGTGGAGAAGGAAAACCCTTTCGGCTCGGCGTGGGTTTGTGACCAAACATTCCGAATCATACCGCTCTCGGTAGGTGGCCAATAAACATTAATGTCTTTTACGACACCACTGGGAGTACTTTTGGGGGATGTAAGAATTATACGCCGCTTTCCGTGTCCATGCGGGGTCCGGTTCCGAAAATCGTCCCGCTTCGTTGGCCAAAATTTATGTTTGTCCAACCGGAATTTCACAACAAGAACCACTCATCTAGCATTCGGTGGATGGGTCTTCTCAAGAAAAGCACCCAGACAAGTCCGATTCGTGTCCGGGAGCAAAAGTCCTGCCAGTGAAGGGACGACCTCCGGAGCAAATGTCTTTTCTTGGGGAAAATAGCAATGACTTATGTTTCGGTTTCTCTCCGAATGGTTATGCGATGGACGTGAGATGGGCAGATGTTTTGTTCCTTGATGTCGGGGAGGGGCGAGAAACTGTGATGTTTGAAGTTCGTTCTTTTTCTGCACACAAAAGAAGACGTACGGGTCGAGAGAACTGTTCAGATCCGGTAGTGTGGCGGAAATGGGATAACCTCAAGTTTGATTTACTTTTGACCTTTTTTCCGCTGTGGACAGTAAGATTAGTGGTTGAATTGCTGAACCGGATTGTTTACAGTCAATTTAAAGTCAATCGTTGGAGTTGCTTTCGAAACAGTCGTGCAGGAAGTTTCGGCTGAGTAGATTGTTCAATTGATTTAGGTGATGCAGGTTTTAGAATTTTAAGAAATTATTTCAAAGAAGTTATCGAGATTCGGTCACTTTTAGCTTGGATTTCCTTCGTTTTTGATAGAAAAATAACCATTGAATTGAAATATGCCATGATCTACACTATAATGAAAACTTCATTCTGCATTACACTACAAAACTTAGGCAGGGAACGGCTTAATCTGGGGTGACTGATTTAATCAGTTGTTAGGAAATAGATTTAAAACTCTTTCATTTTCCAAATTTTTCACTTTTAATGATATGAACATTACCTCTATGATGATTAATTAGCCCGATGCTAATGATTCGATTTATCAATCATGATTGATGACCAATTTATTACTGTCGTTTTGAAGATTTAAACTACATCATCTAGAAAACCACTACCTGCTGAAGGAGTTCGCTCAAATTTTGCCTTTGTGTGTTTTGAATTTATTTGCGTGCACCTGAGGGAACGGAGGGAAGCTCCTTCTCACTAGGCGTGGTGCCAGAATGTGAAGTTGTACATTGAATTAAATTTATTTTATCTCTACATGATATGGAGTCACTTTTTATTTCAGTCATTTGAGGTTGATCTAAGCCTATGATTGCATTGTCCACAATCATATGCAATGAAAAAATATGTTTCGGAGCTGTTCTATAATACTCAACGATAAATAATGCTTCGCTTTTGAGCAGCAGATATGGCATCACTGATGCTTTTGAAAGAGCCCATGTTTCCTCTCTTCTTTGTTAACCATGGATATAGCGCAATGAGATGTATACAGGTGACCAAGAGCAAGGTGTTTGTCTGTATTAGTAACAAAAAATGAACAAACAATCCATGATTTCAGGTAGTGACGTAGCACTCCAAAAACAAGCGAACGATAACAAAGCAAGTTTAGTTTTTGTCTGCATTCTTTTAGTGCACAAAAAGGCGTTTTTCAGCCAAAACCTTTTAAACACTACCAATTACCGAAAAAATACAATCCTGCTGCTGTTGTTAATCGTTGTTTTTGGAGATCTACGTCACGCATCTTTACAAAAAACAGGCTGTGCATCATATCACGTACACAATGACAGTACTTTGCATTCCACAAATACAACTTAACCACTTTTGCTCCACCTGTAGAGACCTCATTGGATATAGCGCACCGGTATTAGGCTTTTTGACATTTAATCACCTTTCCTTTCTGGCTCATGCAGAGGAATGATGGTTTGTTTTCCTCCAAATGATTTTCCTTCCTACTTGCACTCCTTTGGTCTAAATGGCACTCTAGTGGGCGTGCGGTAAACATCACTACACTCTCGCAGCACTTTACTCAATTTTTGAGTACAATTGTATGCTATCTCTTTTTCTCTCATGGAAATGTTAATCAATTTTCGTAAAAAGTGGATCTACTCAAAAATTTATCCACTTTTTAACGAAAATTGAGAAACATTTCCGTGAGAGAAAAAGAGATAGCATACAATTGTACTCAAAAATTGAGTAAAGTGAATCGAGAGTGTAAGCTTAATTGTAACGTGAAGCTTGCTCTCTGCTACATTCGTTTGTTTTAAACGATGCATCCCGTTTGTCATCACAGTCGTTTTGTTTATCATTTCCGTGAGAGTAAATTATATAAGAAATACACATTGCCAATCTAAAGATCATTGACAAACTTAAGGTTTGGAGCCTGTTAGTAGACGAGTTTGTGATCGTAGCAATCGACATGTTTTGGTTGATTGTTTTCAAGAGCGGATGCGTAAAACGAAGGAGCGGGTTGAGGAAATTGACGTTTACAGCAAATCGTGAACTGGCCGCACATTTCATTTCGCCTTCGCACGCAAGCACGGAATCGCACTGATACAATATTGTTAGTTTATGCACAGATAGCGAAGTTGAAGTTAACATTTTCATGAATGGAAAGCAATCCGCATGCTTTAAATAAACCCCTGCAATTGGGAACTTTATTCCATGGCTATGGAACTGTCTGAGTCTAATGCTCGTTTCTGAAGCCATGTTTCGATAGATCAAAAGTAAGCAGAGGAATTAACTTCTAAATATTGGCAGTTCTAATTATAGATTACATACAGCTTCATCAAATGTCCCCAATGTGCTGAATAAACTGTTTAAAACCCGTCCCGTACCCTATAAGACGTACAGTCGTATGAATCCAATAGGTTATGGGCCCAGGCTGTTATTATGGAATACAACTCTGTTAGTTCAGAATTTTTTTGATATTTTTCCAAGAAAAATTGTGATTTCTGAAGATACCCAAAATGGTTCTGGATCAAACTCGAATAAAGCTGGGCAGTTGCCAAGTGTGCGAAGGAAGCGTGGGACAATCTTCGGAACACGTATGAACACAGTGGATCAACTAGGAAGATTGGTCTGCTAAGGAGGCTCACAGGTATTCGGTAAGTCGGAGCTGAACGTGAAGAGGACATTATCTGCCAGCCGACTCAGCAGTATGTGAATGAGTTGTTCACGACTAGTCATCAATTGGTGAAAGTTGGATTTAAGGTTGATGATGCTGGAGCAACCAAGCTAACGGTGGATATCGTCAAAGCGAAGATATTGCAAGATGTGAAGATATCAAGCGTGATGAAGCAAGGTCAAGAAACGTTTTTCAGCAAATTCAAATTGACTCCGAAGAACAGTAGCGAGAAAGTGCTACCGGTGCATGAAAATGGGTCACTATGCATCTCAGTGTTCCAATCAAGCTATTGAGAAAAAGAAGGAAGAAAAGCATACCCAGAACAGTGACCATGCTGCATTCTTCGCGGACGTCAGATGTTATCAACGGCAAAGAAAGACTGGATCTTTGATTCTGAAGCAACTACTCATTTGTAGTCAAGTCGAGCCGAGCACTCGACACTGAAGAAGTCTGTAAATAGCAGACGAAATAGGCCTATCTGTCAAAAGATAAGCTTTTAGTAGAATTTGAAGGAATTTGCTCGCGTTTACTAGCAAAAATTTGAAAAAGTGTTTGAATGTTTTATGTTTTATTTTTTTAAAAGTGATTAAATGAAGTGTTAATTTTAAATTCTCCTAGTTTCCCAATCACAATTGTTCTACTAATACGCTCAAAACGGTTTTTTTAAATGATGTTTTTTAAAAAAAGTGAAAGTACTCATTTGGAACAGTAATCTTCCAGTGGATGTGCATCATATATCGTCAAGCGTCAACGTGACCAACAGTGCAGTGGTACCGGTGGTTGCCAAAGGATTGGTGAACATATTGGCGAATATCGGAGCAGAAACCTGTAAAATGTCGATGAACGACGTTTTATGAGTACCGGATCTGGCAATAAATGTATGGCTACCCAAGTAACACAGAAAACATCTTTTCAGAATGATTTATAATTTTTTGTTTTATAAATGTATTATAACAGTTTTTGAAAAACATGTCTCGTTAGGATCTCCCTTATTTCATCTGTCATGTGCATGTTCATATGAGCTAAAAATATTTTTTCACTGTTGCAAGTTTATTATTGTTCTTAAAAACATTCTTCCAATCATTTACAAAACATGAACAGGACATGATTTTTTTATAGCTTAAAATACTGTTAAAATTACATTACACCAACCATTTTTGTAAAATTTATTACCTATTTTCATAATGATGAATTAATTGAACAAGATTTTGGTTTCACTGCATACGGGAAGCAAATCATACATACTCAGAATTGACTTTTCAACAATCGGAGTTGACTCAGCAAAGAAGCTACAAACCTATCACGGTAAGGACAAGTGTTCAAATCGCACGCTTGGCGATGTTTTTTTTTGTATGAGGATCGTTTTTTTTTTTCATTTTATGTTTTAAAAGTCTTCACTTGTTGCGCTTTTACGTCATATTGAAGTATGAAATAAAGTATTAAATAAACACTCATATTGATTACCCGTATTTGTCATTAGACAGTACTTTTAACTCGTTTATTACAAGCTCTGTTGCTTGGGTACAGTGTTACCTTTCAGAAGGAAGTAGTAGCAATTGGACAAGAAACTGTAGGTTTGTACAAATTGATGAAAGCAGGTGGTGCAGGAAGTAACTTGGTGGTAGGGCGAGTGGGTTTGAAATCAGTGAGGCTGATTCTATGCAGTGTGTACCAAGGATACAAGACAATCATCATCAACAACAGTTTTATTCAAAGGGACGACTTGAAGACCATGTGTTGGAGTTAATTCTTTCCGATCTTTGCGGACCCATGGAGACGGCGTCATTAGGAAGAAATCGCTATTTTGAACGTTTATTGATGACGGAAGCAGGAAGGCGTTCGTGTATTTTCTTAAATCAATAACGGAAGTATTAGAAGCATTTCAAGATTCCAAAAATCGAGAACCAGAAAAGGTGAGAAGCTCAAACGTCTCAAACGTCGGATAATGGATAAGAATACGTAAATCATGAAATGAAACAATTTCTTCGTCGGTCCGGCATTCATCACGAAACTTCCTTTCCTTACAACTCGGAGCAGAACAGATTAGCAGAACGTATGAATCGGACAATCGTAGAACAAGCGAGAAGTATGGGGTGTGATGCTAATTTGAAGAAGCGTTATGGGGCTGAAGCGGTTTAAAAAGCATCATGGTTTGGTCACGCCTGAAGAAAGGTTTACCGGACGAAGGCCAGATCATGCGCATCTTCACGTGTTTGGAGCAAAACTAATGTTTTACGAACCGAACAAAAAATTGTTTGTGGGCTGTCATGTTTGTTGTTTAACTATGCATTGAAGGGTGTAATTCGTAGAGCTGGGATAGACACGAGTGGCACGATCTTCAGAAACTCTGTCCAACTATTTGGCTTCACCGACGACGTTCTTACCGTAGCACGTAACTTTGAGACGATGGCGGAAACGGACATCAGTCAATGTAAGCCTCCTACAACGAGTTCAGATCGATGATGATGAAATCTGCGAAATAGACGAATTCGTGTATCTGGGCTCATTGGTGACCGCCGATAACAACACCAGCAGAGAAATACAAAGGCGCATTATGGTTGAAAATTGTGCCTACTTTGGACTCCGAAGAACGCTAACATCGAACAAAGTTCACCGAACTACAAAGTTGACCATCTACAAGCATTAATTAGACTGATAGTTTTCTAAGGCCACGAAACATGAACATTACTAGTGGAGGATCAACGCGCTCTTGGTGTCTTTGAACGGAAGGAGTTAACCACGAATTTCATCAGTGGCTGAGAGAACCTTCCATCGTACACATCGCTGAAATCGGTCGACTACGATGGGCTGGGCTTGTCGTAAGAATGTTGAACGACAGCCCTGTTAAAATGGTTCTTGAAAACGAACCGACGGGTACAAGAAGAAGAGGTACGCAACGAGCAAGGTGGATCGATCAGAAGGCGACCTGCGGTCCCTCTGCAGACAGCGAGGCTGGCTAGGTACAGCCATGGACCGATTACAATGGAGACAACTTCTGTGCAGAGCAGAGCCAACCCCGGCCTTAGGCTGATTGGTGAGGTAGGTACGTATATCACCAAATGACACAATTCCTTCGTCGGTCTGGCATTCAGCAGAACGGATTAGCAGAATGTATGAACCAGAAAATTGTAGAAAAAGCAAAAAGTATGCTGGTTGATGCTAATTTGAAGAAGCGTGATTGAGCTGAAGCGATTTCAAAGGCATCAGGGTTTGCCAGTCACGCCTGAAGAAAGGTTTACCGGACGAAGACCAAACTAATGTTTCACGTACCCAATGAAAAGAGACAGAAGTGGGATGCAAAGTCTGCACCAGGGATTTTCATGGAGTACAACACCAGTTCGAGTAGCGTAACGAGTAAACAGTTCCAAGGTGAAGAATATTGTTACTAGCCGAGACGTTATATTCCTGGATGAAAGCTTAATTTATCGAGTACCTGAATTCGGGGAATCGAGTTCAGAAATTGAACGTTGATCATACAGCCTATCGAACGCGACTTGAAACGAGTCCAAGAGAGCATGAATACACCCAAGAAGCACGACAGAATCAAAGATGCCGATGGAGAGGTAGCGGAAGTAAATCAACAGCAGCAGTCCGTTCAGCAGCCCGTTGCGCTCAAACAGAGAACTTATGAGAGTTGGTAAGGCGCAGTGAGAGGGAGCGCGTTCCCTTAGGCAAGTATCATGATTATTAGGCTTTTAACGTTCAGTTACCGTACCCTATCTGGCGCCTGCAGAGGAATTATGGATTGTTGTCCTCCAAATGATTTCCCTTCTTACTTGCACTCCTTTGATCTACATGGCGTTGTAGTGTGCGTTCGTGCGAGGATCCTAATACTGACAATCAGTTGGTGTTTGATGAACCAAAGACGTTTCAAGAGGCAATTTGCATTTGAAGGAGGCAATGCAATCGGAATATGACGCTTTGCAGAAAAATTGCACGTGAGATCTGACGAGCTTACTTGCTGGACGTATGGCTTTAAGGTCAAAGAGGATATACATGGTCAAAACTAACTCGAATGGCAAGTAAAAGTTGTGGACTACATTGAGACCAATACCCTGTAGTTCAATATGTCACTGTTCGTTACCTCGTGTCTCTAGCAGCTAAAATGAACAGGAAGGTACTGGTGACGGCTTTTTCAACGCAAATATGTAAGCTGAGGAAGGCTTTGTACTGGCTTCAAAAGGCCAGCAGAGTTTCGAATTTGAAGCTGGATACCGAGCTGAAACGTATTTGATTAAAGCGGTCCAAGTTCGATACGTGTGTCTAATACAAAATCGAAGGTACCAATGTCCTGATAGTAGCAGTTTACGTAGACGACCTGCTCAATTTTCGAACAAATTGCGCTGGGAAGATAATTTGAAGAAGCAGCTAACCAAGAAGTTTAAAATGACGGACTTGGGGCTGGCCAATAAAAGTTCTCGGAATTCGTCTAACCAGAGAGGATGGCTGGATCAAGAGCAGTACATTAGGGAACTTCCATTAATTTTTATATCACAGAAAAAGACAGAAATGTATACAAAGTGGCCCACTCTATAGACGATTGTGAAAGTTGGACCATCAAGATATTGAAAATGTTCTAGTGAAAGATGTTATGACCACTTGAGAACCTTCGTAAAACATATTGGCTGCAATCAAAACCAGCATAGAGCCAAACGGCCACAGCTGTCAAACTTCATGGTGGTATCGTGGTTGGTTTTTGGTGTTCTGCTTTGTTCAATTCTCCGCTCTTCTGGTTCATTAGGCAGTAAATAATATCTTGAATAAAAGTTCTAGAGTTGCGAGAAATTATGTTTGATAACCAAACAAATTGAGTTTTTTAAAGAGTATCATGCTTCAAATCATATGCGCATTTAATTTTATGGTGAATATTGGCACGATAAGAGCCAAAAATTAATGCGCCTCGGAAATTATACGAGTTTACAACAACATATTAAAAAATTTAAACAAATCTCGAGTAGTTCATGGTTAAGGCCTAAAAGCCATTTGTAAACAATGACATTAAATGTTGATCTCTCACGAATCACAAAAATCCTACTATATCAAGCTACTCCATATGGTAGAACTAACATTTTTTTACCAGATGCTGCTTTCAATTCACGAGAGTGATTTAAGATTCAAGAGAAATCATGAATTTCCTGAAAATTCATGGAATTCAATAAGGATATCTAAAAGAATGCCAAAATTGGTCTCCGATCTACAGCTCATTTTCATTACATTTAAAATTTGATGTATTTCCACATTTCAATGATTTTTAATACTTCAATATGGCGATTGGAAGAAGTCACAGTTTTTCCAAGAATGGTTTTTAAATGCTTTTTTCAACTGACCATAATAAGATAATATGAATGAATCCTACAGCGACATTTGAAAACAGCATTTTATGAGTTCATAAAGTCAAAATAAAACCTTTGATAGGAGTAAAATGAATTTTAGATGAAAAGGTTTTCGATCGTTCTAAAGAAGCTGTGTAGGTTCTTCTAAACCTGAATAAAATTTGCACCCAATTGGCACCTCTTGCTGCCATAGTAAACCCAAATTGATTTCTAGTGGCGTTCTTGAAACTTTAATAAAACTTAATAAAGCTGAATGGTTTTGACAATGTTACTTGGGAAAGGCTCTATTCCGAGAACTAGAGGGCGGTTTTCAAAATTTGGCACAACTCGTCCAGATATTAGGTTTGCTGTAATCCTGTAAGTCGTTTCTGTAACGACCGTGAAAAAGCTCCATGGACAGCGGCGAAACAAACTCTTCGTTATCTAACGAAACAAATGAAATTGACGTGCAACGAACGATGTGATGGAGACTTCGTAGATTATTGCGATGCGGATTGGGGCAATGACACCGACACCCGTCGGTCTATCCCTGAATATTTGTTCATGCAATCTGGAGGACCAATTGCTTGATAAGAAGCGGAAAAAAAAACAAAAGATTTGAAGTAACAAAAGAAAAACGAAAGGAGAGACACAGAGTTAGAGAAGCGGTGGATGGGAAACGAAAGCAGATTAGCGGAAAAAATGCGGAAGAAGATAAATGGAAGAATAGAAGGGAAACAAAACATACGGACGAGGAGTACACACAAAGAATTATGATTGGTAGAATTAAAAAAACCATTGCTAAAATTGAAAAGTTGCGTTGGTTCTTTTTCGTAGAAAGCGGTTTGCTTTCACAACAAAACCGTTCAAACCGTCAAATCAAAATTTTCCTGCTTAGTTCATTTAAAAGTTGAAACTTTCAAAACGAATTGTAGAACTGTCAAATCGAAACCGTGACATCGTTGAAAATAAAAGCAAATAATTTCTATTCCAAAATAAACTGTCAACGAGAAAGTGTCGTGTGATAAAAATAAAAATATGCCATTTGCATTGGAATAGAGAATACTTTTTACATCAAGAGGTTTATTTTGCAGATAAATTGTAGAATTTTCAACTCAAAAGCCTAGCATGGAAGCAAATAGTTTTTATTTCATGATGTAATTGTCGTGCGACTAAAATGTTAATATGATGTCTGGAATGAAATAAAAATTGTTGTAACCTACAACAGGTTTTTTTAGATGAATCTTTCGCATTTTCACAACATGCAGATAAAGCGCAGACAAACATTTTCCTCGTAATTTTCACCAAACGCGTACGAAAACAGACGGGAGCAAAGAAGCACGCAGTAGATGCGTACGCAGACAACAAGATTCGAAAATTGCAAATGACAACGACGACGACGAATTGCTTTGTGTTGGTGGATTTGACAGTTCTACAATTTTCATTGAAAACGAAACCACTTTTAAATTTACACTCTGAACCGAAACATAACACTTTCAAATCAAACGAAAAACTTTCGTTATAGATAATTTAACTTTCATTTTAATGGAAAATAAACACTTTTCAGAAGTACAGGGCAAAACATTTAATAAAACAAGATTTATTTTTTGTGTGTAACTAAAGAAGAGAAGATAAAACAAAATGCTTAAAGAGCCTCTGTCTGTCTGTC